>BMAV01008997.1:0-68248 GCA_019973955.1 Trichonephila inaurata madagascariensis
GTCGAATCCTGATCTAAAAATTCGCTGATTTTACTGATAAGAGATCGTTTATATTGGTATCTTTCTTGTTTTTCATAAAATGGATTTATATTTATATTGTAAATGCAGATTTGAAAAAAAAATCGATTTTTTATAAATCGAGGTTTTAGACCTCAGTTTTTTTGTGAATCGATTCATCAGGTTACCATTCGAATCGATTTAAAAACCGATCTTTTTCGGAAAGAATCGCTATCCCTACCCTTTACCGCGACTATATTGTATGATAGAATAAGAATGTTTAATCCTTTCTTAGCTTTTTCCGAGCTGAGCTCGGTTAGGCGAGAAGTAACATCTTGGCTCCTCCCGAGTGTAGCTCGGGCACTGTGAAAATTTTCGCTGTGTAATTGATCTTTCCCGAACTATTTCACAAGTGTGCTTTTTATGGTTTCGAATACAATGAAATAAGTCTAACGCGAAAACGCTTAAGACGAAATATCGGTTAAAACGAAATAATACAACAATCCCGACAAACTACTATGTATTTTCGTGCATTTTTTTCTCTTAACAAGAAACGAAAATCGCTTAACACGAAAATATTTCCCTTCTGGGAATGAACAAAATACGAAAACCATCAGCCGGATTGGACTGTCCTATTGTATTATGCGAAGAATTCATGGCAGTAGATGATGATAATGTGTGTACAGTTTCAATTATGGCAGACAAAGACATTTTGGAGTTTGTTCAAAGCTCAAAAAATATCATTGGTGCAGATTCCAACGATAAAATGAAATGAATAATGCAGCTTCTGTTCTCACGTCATCCGAAATGAGGAACATCATGAAAAGTATGCGCAGTTATGTAGACGCGCATTCCAATGGTGAAAGGAAAACCAAAATGGACGACATCGAACAATTTGTTGACAATTTTCTGCTAAAAAAACAATGCTAAGAAAAATATAAGTTATTTTCCTAAAAATCAATTAATGTGTTTTGTTTTTCAAATGATTTGAAAATTAAGTATTAAATTTTTTAAGTCCCTATGAATGTTTTTTTCATTGATTTTTATTAAATATATGCATATTTATGTAAATAAAATAAACTCTAATACACTTACTTTTGTTGATATATGGGGTTTTTTTGCAATATCCTTTAACGCGAAATTATTTTAACATGATAAATATTTCTCAGTCCCTTCAGTTTTCTATTAAGAGATTTTCTATTAAGAGTAATTGAAAAGTATTATTCGGTGGAATTTTCTGCAAAAAGAGGACGTCCTTATGCTTAGGAAATTTTGTAGACAAATGGTGTTATTATATTTAAAAAGATATGTATTTTTGAAAATAAGCATAAAAAAATTGACATTTTTTTATCCATAATCCAGAAATAAAATGAACTTGGAAGGGGTTAGTTGAATGTTTTTATCTTTTGAATGGGGAACATAATACAATATTTGAATCTTTTTTTTTTAGATTATTATTTTGGTTGACGAAAAAGGACCGTAATGTAAACATTTCAGTAGTTAAAGCAGATGAATATCACAGTATGAGGCAAACTGAAATGCTTATTAAAGTATTACAAGATGCGTTCTAAGAAATTGAAGAAATTAGAAATTATAATTTATTATAATTTAGAAATAGCAATGAGTGGGCGCGAGTTGTTGATCCCATTACAATCATTCAATGTAAATTCTCTTTATCTAGATTTCTCGGTCAGTGATGTACCCAAGGTGGGGTTTGTGGATTCAATTCTCCCCCTCCCATAGGCCAACATATTTTTAATTTTTAGCTTAAATATTACGTCTTTGTGCTTTCATCTATGTTTTTTTTAAAAAATCATACTCCCATCACCCTTTAAAAGTAGTGGGTGTACGTCATTGCTTTCAGTCGTCTCTATTTTTACGTAAAGGAATAAAACTGTGTGGGCAGTATGAAAAGATTCATAAGCAACTCTAAACTGAAATGATTACTGTCAGTCATTGAAACATTAAACATTTAAGACGTACCAATTGGACCTCTATTTAACCCCTTCCCGGTTTTTTCCGAGCTGAGCTCAGGCAGGTGAAGCGTACCATCCTGGCTTACCCCGAGTGTAGCTCGGGCATTGTGCAAATTTACACTGTGCAATATGTCTTTCACGAATTATTTCACATGTGCTTTTTATGGTTCCGAATGATTGAAAAGTACCACTCGGTGGAATTTTCTAAGAAAAGAGGACGTTCTTCTGCTGAGCACACCCCTAACACTTGTTTGAAGACCTTTTTTTCCCAATTCCCCAACAGAGAAAAAAACCAATGCAACAGACAGTGTATTTTTTTATTTGTTGCAAAAAAAGAGGACAGTAAAGGGAAGCAGGAAAGAAGTGAACAAGATTCTACAGCCCAGATTGTGATTTGGTTATGTGTTTTTACCGTGTGTTTTTTCACATTTCTCACACACGATAAAATTTGATTAATAATTTCATAATAATTTATGTAAATGCTAAAGATGTAAATAAAAACTAGGTATTCTGAGCTTTATATTTATAGTTAGTGTGAATTGACTTCGAAGTCTAATGATTTCTGCCGTACAGAAAGCCAACTATACAGGTAAATTACTCATTTATTTAAATTGATTTTTTTTACATTAATTTTTAGGAAATTTTGTAAGACTCTTGGACTCTTTTTAGTGAAAGACTCTCTTAGACAAAATAAATAAATATTTCAAAAAAAAAATTTATTTTAAATCATCTTAATTAATTCAATTAGAATAGAAAATTATCTTGTAGGAAACATTCTGAATTGTTGTATGCACTGGCTTTCCAAAGGAGAGTGCACACGTGAGATTTTGGAATTTAAGTGAGTGTGTTTTAAAAAGATATAGAAGAAAACAATGAAATGATCAGAGCTGCCCCAAAAAAGAACACTGGTTGTGGGATATAGCTTTTGGACATTTAAACAATTTAATTTGAAGATTACAGGGAAAAAATTGTGTTTTTCCTACCCTAATTGGCCATATGTCTTCTTTTATGAACAAACTTTTACTTTTTTTCTGGATTTTGGAGAAAAAGGATTAACACATTTCACATTAATACAGGAACTATCTGAAATTTAAAATACTCAAAGCTATGATAGATTTAAAAACTTAATATCCATTTTGCAGAATTCATCCAGTTCTAGGTTTGATAATTTTTAAGATGATAAAATAAGTACTGATCTTTTCACAAATCCATTTTCAATTTTTCTGCAAGACATTTATTGCTACCCACCTGAAATCCGAATAAAAATTATTAGCTTACAGCACTATACTACGCTGAAAAGCAACCATGAGGAATTTATTTCAACTGTAAGTGACCCAAATTATATTGAATTTTGGAAATTTGTACCAACAAGCAATTTTCCAAATTTACACAATTTTGCTGTCAGATATTGTTGTAGGTTTGAATCATTATATATTTAAGAACAAATGTTTTCTAATATGAACATAATAAAATCAAAACATCTCTCAAAATTAACTGATATCCACCTAAAACAACATAATTTTGTTAGAAACTTCAACAGAACTAATTGCAATATAAATGACTTCATAAAAAAAAACTGCAATTTCAAAAGCCACATTAAAGCAGTACTGGCTGTTAAACAATTATTCAGAATTAAATGTTTTAAGTTACACCGTTTTTATAATATACGTATCCTGACTGATTAAATCTGTAAAAGTTTATTAACAATAAAACCTAAGTTTGTACTTTTGTTTTATTTATTGTATTATTTTTAAATTTCTATATATATATATATATATATATATATAACTTACAGACTTGCATAAAAAATTAGCTATTTGCAGAAAATCCTATAATAAGTCTATAAGTAGCATCCCACTCCGTTTTTATATATTTTTTGTTGGAAAAGTAGGGGGATCTCGTATAATCTTTTTATTAGATAGTAGTACTCTTCACAAAAAGGTTGGTCACTTTTAGCTTATAGTATGTAAATTAACTAGCCGGTTTTTGACTAATTTCTGAAAATACCCTAAAAGGCAACATATTATAAAATCATTTCATCCAGAAATGTATTTATTTAAACTATTAAACACCATTACAATATACAAAAGGAATTCTTTGCCCAATTAAAAAAATAATAATAAGGGGGAAAATAATATCCATTCGTGGATTTCATGCAATTAATTACACTATAAGTGCGCGATATTTTCCTCTATTTTCCTTTTCGCTTTCGGAGATAAATCGCTTATGGCTTTGAATACACATTACATATATATAACACATCATCTCAGTCTATCTTGGATGCTATATTCATCCGCTGTTAGCAGCAGAATTACTGTTCTTTATAAATAAACAATCACAAAAAAAAAAAAGCATTTTGTCAACAATTAAATTTTAGTTTTGGCATCTTTAATTTAAAAAAAAAATTATGCTAATTGCTGAGATTCATTTTGTGAATTAACCGTCGAAAGAACGGGTATTTCAACTGGTAAGACATACAATAAAATACGGCGTATAACGAGCATTCATACTTTCAAGCTGCTGTTTTTCAATTTATATATTAGCTCATACTCTACTTATTTATTTATCTTCGTGGAATTTTCAATCGTTAATAAAATACATTTTGAACCTCTCAATTGATCTGGGAAATTTTATATACATGATTATTTTGGATGATAATACTGTAATTTAATTATAATTAAAAAAAATTAATTGATTAAAAATAATTATTTCAAAGAATTACAAATACAGCCACGTTGGCATCATTTTTGGCGACTTGTGTCAAAACATGAAAAGGTTTTTCCAACTTTTTTAAAACACTCGTTTGAGCTGCAATTATCTATACACTATTGTTTTGGGTAAAAATACGATAATTTAATTATAATTAATTAAAATTAATTGAATGAAACTAATTATTTAAATAATTACAGATACAGCCACGTTAGCCTCATTTTTAGCGACTTGGGTCAAAACTTTAAAAGATTTTTTGTCTCACGTTTTAAAGCATTAGGTTGAACGGAAATTTTATTTACATAATTGTTTGAGAGGACAATACGATACTTTAATAATAATTAATAAAAATTAATTACCACTTAATGTTGTGATTCTGTCCTATATATATACGTATTTATATTTTTTTTAATTGCAACTATTTAATAAAAGTAGCTTAAATAAAATTTTTCTTTGTTGATCTATGTAGGAATTGAATTAAAAATTTTTTTATGTATTACTGGCTAGTTTTAAGAATATTCGTCGTATAACGCGCATTCTCATTATTATGAACAAAACTGAAATGCGCGTGATATTATTCGGGATATTATTCCAAGCTTTAGTAAAAAAAAAAAAAAAAATGTTCTTCTAGAATTACAACATTTTAAGTTCATAAGAGGAATGTTATTTCTTTCAAAGAAACAGTGTTTCGGTCTATGTATAAGTCTAATTTTTTTCTATGATCATCTTTTTTATATTTAAAGCTCTCAATTTTATACTCGGCGTATAACATGCACCCGCAAATTTCGAATTTGTATAAAATGTGTGTTATATGCTAGATTTTACGGTAAATGCTCTATTTTCCTCTTTAACAAGTAAAATTAATGTTCGTTTTGGCATTAAATTTTGCTACATGAAAAATTGAGCGTATTTTATGCAGGGAGATGTTGACGAAACGCGAACAAAATCAAATAAACATTTTAAATTGTTTTGCTCTCAATGATATTCGAAATCAAAATGCATAGTATTAAGGTATCCGACTACTTTCGGAACCATGCTTTTGCAAAAGCGTATAACTGGATAATATTTATGATATTTAGTACCACTTAGATTAGAAAATGTATATAAAGTTGTCTTAAGAATATTATTACAACAAAAAATTATTTAAGTACAATATTTTGAAAAAAAATGAACATAGAATGACTCATTTTCAAAATATTCTCCTTTTGTGAAAAATGCTTCTATTATATAATAATATTTTACCTATATATAGCTCAGACTTCTGTACAGAGGCTCAACTATAATTTTTGAAATATATAACTTAGAAGTGGCTTTATTTATGTTTTACGACAATAGAGGGGAGAAATTTTAAGAAAAAACGCCGATAGGTATTTCAATGGGTTGTAACTCTGAAAATAATGTGAATTTTTTTATAAAAAATAGTTTTGACTCTGGAGAAGTCTTTACTGTATATAAGCACACACACACACAAAATATTATTATTTTAGAAGCATTTTTTATAAAAGGAGAACATTTTGAAAAAAGGTTATTCTAAGTTAATTTTTTGCCACATTATTGTATTTAAATAAAAAAATTTTTTGTCAAAATGTCCTTAAAACAATTTTATACATGTATTCTAATCTAAGTGACACTAAATATCATGAACATTATCTATTTATGTGCTTTTTTAAAATCACGGTTCCGAATATAGTGGGATACCTTAATAGCAACACATTTTTTTTATTTTAAAAAAAAATCAGTTCGTTGCGTTATTTTTTAACGTAACAGGAAGACAGCACTATCTCTTCGAATGTTATTTTTCCAACGTTCTTGAATGTTGAACCAATCATTAAAAACAATGCCGACTAAGCCATCAAAACACAAACTTCGAATGTTTACACATCACTCGCAGCTCATCTGCCTCGGGAAAAAACAAACTCTCACTGAAATTATTTTTCGCTCGCAGTTTATGATGCAATTCGTATCCATAACAACGCTCTCTAAGAACAACAGTCATTGACCCGACCAGTTATGCACAGAAACGGATGCAGCTTTCGTCAAACATACAGGTGCTGCGGTTAATTTTAACGCCGACGGAAACCCTGGAAGAGGGGGGAGGACATCCCACTGACCTATATGGGTAGAAACAGTCACTGACCACTTGGAGGAAGTGGAGGACCCTGTAGCTACCGGGGTTTCCCTTTCTAAAATTTCTCTTTCGTTCTGCCCACGGCAATGGATGGACCACTTTCTCCTCTTGTAAAACTTTGTGTTCTTTTTCTTTTATTATTATTATCCGTTTTTCTAAAAAGGGGTTTATTCTGAAATTCGTGATGGTGCATGGAGTTTTCTTTTCGCCATGACGAAACGTTTAAGTTATGTGGGATGGATAGTTATTTTTTATTGCCCAACTGCATGTTTCCCATAGTTTTTTGGGGACGTAGAGTAGTTTCTCAATATTCGCTTTGTTTGTTCTTTTTTTTTACACATTACGGTTTGGGTGTTCCCATGGTTTTTGGGAACGGAATGCATTTTCAATATAATAATGTACTTATTTGATTCACCGATTACTGAGTCAGTCAGATGAATCAGGTGCTAGAAATGATACGGGGAAAATATTTGTATGTCTTTAAAAATGATGTCAATGCGGTGGATGAGGAAAGTAGTGATCAGCTGTTTTTACAATGTCTGCTTGTTATTTAATTCGATTGAAAGAAACGAGATTGAAAAAAAAGAAAACTAACCGTGGAATATTTCTAAATAGAGATTTCTTGAAAATGAATGTTGCTTTTTATAGCTTATTATGTCTCATTCAAAAGATAAGCTATAATGATTGTTTTGATATGAATGAATATTAATTGATAAGAGATTAGAAAAACTAAGTAAGCTTTGATTCTAAATAGGACAAAGAAGATGTATGGAAACTTTCTGTAATAGGAAGAAAGATGATTATAAACAACATGAATTTCTTAAAACTTTAATATTTTCGAAAGTATTTTCAATGCTACACAATACCCTACAAATTTCAAATATACCAAAAAAAAATTCTTTATTTATTTGCATTTTATTGTGGATTATATCATTGAGAAGCTTGCCACCGAATTTCAGATCTGATAATAAATTAATTTTTAAGATATTTTTGTGAAGTTTTCTGACCTGAGGTTTTGGTTTCGATTTACTTTTAAAGCATTTTTGCACTCTTAAATTAAATTAATTAAAAATATTTTTCAGCATTATCAACTCTTTCAACGTGAAATGATAATTAATTTCAATTTTCCTTAATAAAATCATTCCTGCTTGATTATGTTTTGAGTTTTTTGAGTTCTAATAGTTACTTAATTCAAGTTGATTTCAAGGCCAATTTTTGTTTTAAAAAATAGGTTATATAACTTAGAAGCTTTATCATTAATTTTTTTTTCCGTTATGAAAATGCCATGCCCAAAACAGCTGTGCCCAAAACAGCCATGCTGTGAGAAACAATATTTCAAAGAGATGAAATACTACTGAAAATGATGTATCTAATAATCAGCCCTTAGCTGATAAAAGTATTCTACTATTCAAATACCGAATACGAGTATTCTGAATTCAAATATTGCAGATAAAAAAGAACGTTTCTATAATGTATCAAACTACATTATAGTAAACATATTGTAGTGCTATATTATAGACTAGCTGCAAAGTACCCGGCTTTGCCGGGGTTTAAAATAAGGTTTTCTGTAGAAGCGAACAAAACTGTTTATTTGCATGCAATAAAAGAATACATTTATCTTAAAGTAATGTGATAGACAATACATTTGATGTATTATTGCAAAAGTTTTTCCTCTTTGCCACTCTGGAGCAGCCACATACAACTGCCCACGAGGAAAAGCATGGTGTCTGCAAGTCTATACCAGCTTAATCCCAAGGGCTGACCCTGTGGCTTGTTGATTGTCATGGCAGCTGTTTCAAAGGAAACTGTATTCTCTTGAATTGTTTTGTGTTGTTTGAGGGAATGATAGGTATTCTTGGAATGAAGACATCCTCACCCTTAGCACACCCTGTGAATACTGTGGCTTTAATGACATGTTGCATCAGCTTTTTCACAATTAATCTTGTGCCATTGCCCAACCTGGGTGCAACAATATTTCGGTTCAGCATTATTGGAGCACCAACTTTCAGAATCAAGTTGTTAGCTTGAAAAACAGGAGTCTGGATGGAATTCAAGAACTCAATGGGATATTGTACTGCTTCATCATCATTAAGGATGCAGTCTAGGGACTTGTAGGTATATCATTCCGCCAATTTCAAGAAGATTGTTGTTTTCATAGTCATATCTTGAGTTGTACATGTAACCATCATGCATTTGGGCTTTCCATTTCAAAGTGATGGCAACATTTCTCTGTTTTCTTAAGCCAAGAAGACATGCCACATGCTGAATAGTGTTTCAGCAGCTCTCGCAACTCTGTGGCGGACCTGATCTTCATGGAGACGTGATTGCCTTTGCTCAGGTGTTTCAGCTGCTCTGGATGCATTCTGACGAACTTGTTGTGACTGGAGTCGCACTTGATATTATTCTGGAGTTTCAGCTGCTCTCGTAAGACTGTGGCGGACCTGATCTACCTGGAGTCTTGTTCTTTTTCATCAGGAGCTTCTGCTGCACGTGTATGTTCTACTGCTTTTGACTTGACTGTTTTCCTGCCCAGACTCCCCCTTTTTCTCATAGGCATGACTGTAGCAAAAGATGACAATGCATTCCTATGAATGAAGGAATGGAATGTAATAATGTAGTAAGTAATGTGATATTTGTTGCAGTATTTGCTTGCAGTAAAGTAAATATAACAAAGAAGTATTGCGTTTACTTACCGCTTTTGTTTAGTAAAGTTTTCTCTAAAATGTACCCATGGCTCAGAACAAGCACATGGAGCACTACTTTTGGCTGGAGGAGACCAGAGTGAGGTTGGGATGGAACGAAACCTGTTTAGAACCTTCCCATGTAAGATGATTGCTGGAGGTGAGGTCCATCCTACAAACATGGGTCTGGAGGGAGGGAGGAGGGTCCTACCACCGTCCTCTCCTCTCCCACCCTACACATGTATGACCATCACTTTTACTTACACCCTCATCGTCTCATCATCACCACAACAACATTCAAAATCACTCTCAATGACCAACTTGCATGATTTCCTTTTTTCTTTTTTGGTTCATTATCGCAGGGCTCAGAACAGGCACATGGAACACTACTTTTGGCTGGAAGAGGCCAGAGTGAGGTTGGGATGGAACGAAACCTGTTTAAGAATCTTCTCCATGCAATTTTGTGTACGTGTACTAAATTTCACGTTATTTGGTTGCCTAGATCTTGAGTTATAAGGGAACAGACAAACAGACAGACAACAAATGCATCTTATTTATATATAGATATTTTAAAGGCGCGCAAAAAAAAACTCAAACTTGCTAAAACTGTCCCTATTTAAAACTGAAAAAAATTCAATTTTATGTACAAGCCTGGAGATTTTTAGCTTAAGTTGGTATCATTATTATTTTGTACATAAATGCTGTGTGTTTAAAAACTTTTGTGAAAATATTAGGTAAAGATTAAGCCAAATAACATGTCGCCGTAACAAGTGCTATCAATATTATGCAAAAACCTATTTTGAATTAAAAAAAATGTTTGTAGTCATTTTTATAATTAAAGTAGTGTTTTATCTCATACATAAGAAAATAACATATTAAAAATGATAACTTTAAGGGTATTATAAGTTTTTTTTATGCCTTTACAAACTTTAAATGCATTTTTCTTAGTCTTATAATTTTGAAGATATAAGTGTCTTCTAATCCATAAGTCTCTTTTTCTGTTCAAGATATAGTCTTGAAATTTTTTGAATATGCTCTATAAAAGTTAGTATAAATTTATGGCTGAGATCTCTACTTATTTTTTTAAAAAAAGGCTTAATATTTTTAAAATTTTCAGTTTTTTTTCCAGATTTAGCTAGAGAAATAATTATAAAAAATCACAACTAAACAGATTTTCAAATTCATACTAACTTTTGCTTGCAATAATCTGAGAAATATAAATCACTGAAAATGACTAAAAATTTTTAAAAATTGAACATTTCTTAAGACTTAGAAAAAACTTTAAAAGTTCTTCACTTTTTACAATTGTAAAATGATGGCTGGTGAAACTTACTTTGTACTTTTAGAATCAACTTAATAATATAATCAGAATATAATACATAATTTATTTTTACTGTTACTGTCTCGAAAAATTTTTTTAAAAAAAAGTAATGTGTAGCCTTAAAGCAAAAAATGAAATTAAGATGAGAATTTTAACATTAACAAAAAGAATTGTATTATGCAAGTATTATGCTTTAAATAAATCGGTTGATTTTATATTAACTTAGAGGCAACATAAGACGATGGATCTCATAATATTGAACCCCAATCAAATGATGAGAACAACATCTGTAATGCCACCCTATACTCCCCCAAACTTCCCCGTTATCATAAGGATGGTTCCATTGGAGGCAACTTTTTGTCAGTCAACGGGTTTCCTGTCCTAAATACCCCTTCACACGAGCCAACTTGTGCCGCACATAACAGAAGCTAACAGTCGGAAGTCAGTTTTCAATACAAATCACCTGAGACCCTTCACAAGTGGTCAATTTGCACACCCCTCAATATCATTTCCTCATTCTCTCAAAAGCCATGTTTCCCCTCTAGTTGAATCAAAAGGATATTGTGGAAGTTACTTTCTTTACGCGTGGCTTCTTAAGTATTGGAAATGGAGAAAATCTTTCATTGCTTCTGACTCAGTCATTGTTCCGATGGGTTTGACACTTCCTTTACATTCCAGTTTGTGTCTACGTGTGAAAGAAATTCTTTTCACTCTTAGGAAGTGATGGAAAACGAGTTGACTGGCAAAAGCTGCTTCGTGGGAAACCAGCTTAAGGAATTTGAGCCTCAACGTATTTAAGGTGTATGAGACTCATTAAATGAAATTCTTTGAAACGAGACTCGAACCTGCTATCAATAATTTCTAAGCCAGCTATTCTACTAACTAGGTTCCAGAGATCTCATACATTAATCTCGATATGAATTATAAGTACAAATGAAGTTTCTCTTGGGAAATTTTAATATATTTTTAAATATGTATAATACATTTGTTTTTATTTCAAAGATTCAAAACGAAGCACTAAAGTTTATAAACAAAAAGGAGTCACTATAAAAAAAGGAAAACCTTGTCTTTTCTACAACTTTTCGTGTCATTTCAATGATTTCGTTTCACACAATATGCCCGAAATATCAATATGTCCTGTTATATTTTAATCAAACTTATGGCATGTTGTGCGATTAGAAAGTTTTATCAAAAAGAAATAATTTGACCGAACTCCTTTTAATAGTATATATTGGAAGATTTTACTTCTAGTGTTTTCAAGGCTATAATTTCTTCAATGTCAACACATAAAATTATAAGCACATTAAATAAATTTATGTAACTATTTTAAAAACAATGTATCATAGCATTATGGATCAACCTTAAGTTCACGAATTGTGGAAGGTAGTGGGGGATGTTAAATTACCACACTGCTTTTTTCTATATACAGTTTTTTTTAATGGAAAATAGCGGATTTGTTAAAAAAATAAAAAAGGGAAAAAGTAAAAAAAAACCCCCTTTTTAGTTAAAAAAGCTCGATAGTCTGTTTCTTTTGTACATCTTCTACGCTTATTTACAATAACGCACCCCAGATTTTAATTTTTCTATTAAATTCAATCTTAAATATTAAAAAAGGGCTTGGGCAAAAAATAAGTTAAATAAAAAATTTAAAATAATGGCCCTCCTTTTAAAGGGGTCACTTCCGCCATTTTCCCTATCTCCGTAATGTTAAAATGACCAATTTTAAAAACTTTTTAAAAAAAATTAATTTGGGCGTCATGAATTTTTATATGCATTCATTGTATTGTTTTATTATTTTAATGGGGCTTTTTTTTAAAATTTTGATTAGTTTTTAAAAAATTTATATGTGGGTAACACGTCAAAATTTTAAAACAGTGAAAATCTTGTACTTTTTAACCCAAAATTTTTTGTAATTTTTTACAAAATCTCTCATTAAAATATTTATTTTATGTGTTAACACATGTGCAAAGTTTCAAGGCTATACAATAAGTAGTTTTAAAAAATGTTCCTTTTGTGTTGAAATTTAATTTTTGCGAAAAAAAGATTTAAAGTAAAACTTACTATTAACAATATGGCTTGGATTGTGTCATCTCAAGATCATCTTCTTGTCAACATTTTAATTTTTTTTTTTTAATTCTAGTTTCTTTGGTTCATTTAAAACTCCTATTCTGCTTTCTAATACACGCATAATCTACTTCCCAATCCGACATTTGAAAAATCTGGGGGTTGAATGTTTAAACATCTCAAACTTTTAATTTGGTACTGAAGCCTTGATTATATAAATAAAAACTTCTTTTACTATGTTTTTAAAAGTACCCAATTACAAATCATTTTTTGGAATTATACCAAATACTTTTTCCCGCATTCACTAATATTTTGATTTTTTTATCAACAAGCATCTAGACAAAAGTTCAAGATTAGAGACCTCTAAATATTTTTTATGCTATTTCTAATTGCAATAGGTAAGTCGTGTTTATGCATATGTGTAACTTTCCAGTATGGACAAAATTTATATCTACACCAAAGTCACTTCCATGGGGCATAAACCGTGTCGTAGTTCAAATCTGTAAATTTTAAAAAAAAATATAGCTCAAAAAAACCCTTATGGCTAAAAAATTTTAGAGTTGTTTTGAATACCCAAAACATGGATCTTTCAATTTGTCTATTTTTGCATCTGTCAAACCATTATGGCATTCTAGAGATTTTTGTCCTCAAGCTTTTTGTTTTTTTAATTTTGATTTTAACCCCAAGTCATGTCCCCATCTTTTTCTCAACACACACACACATGAAACACATTCAAATTTTTTAAATATTGCATATCTCTGGGGGTTTAGATTCTAAAACTGTTTTGTATGCTTTAAGTCCCCATAGAGTCCAAATTTGTGTATATCGTAAATTGTTAATGTCTGCGAGCGATGGGAAACAAAAATAAAAAATACACCTCTTCAACTTCCTTCCCCTCATTTTCAATGTAACTTGCCGAACACTCATCGATATGTACATTGCTGTTAAAATTAAAGAGCATTTCCGCGACAATATTTAGTATCAACAACTTTCCAGTGTCCAAACCAACTGCAGTCAAATCCATTTAAAGTATGGTCCTTTTTTTTTCCAGGTACCATCGATAACGGTACATTTTTGGGATCCATTATTAAAAATATTGTTTCGGCAGCACTTCCTGACAAAATTTGTTACTATCTCTGTTGCGTTATTTTGTTCATGGAATCGTAAAACCACTTTATTGGGTGACAAATTCATGACCCCAAAAATATTTTCAAACTCCTCTTTTTAAAAGACCTCATAAAAATGAAAGTCTTTGTTCACTTTATATGATTTTGTATCTTTTTTTTTATTAACTACTGTTTTAGTAAACCTGGGGATGAAATGTTTGAATGACCCGCCCTTTCAATTTTGTGCCCCAAATTTATGTGAATACCTTGGTTTTTCATTTATTTATGTTATTGATGTTGTTTCAAAGCACAAAAAAAACATACAATGTCGTATTTCACAGAAACATTCAAATGAATCAAAAAAAAAATAATTTTATTAAACACCTAACTTTGCTTTTAAAAAACTGAATTATTTTTTTTGAAATCGTCGTTGTTATGCAACGTTTAATTCATCGAAAGTTTGGGTTTTTTTATATATTTTCCCAAAATTTCGTTTTCAAAATTTTTTTTTATTTTTTAAACCCAAGTTTTTAAAACGTTTTAAACTTTTCCGTTATTGTTTTTGATGGAAAACACTATTTCACGATAGCAGAAATTCGTTGTATTTAATGAGATAAAAATATAGCATGCGGGTTCCAAAAGTAAATAAACATACAACTATTACCACTTCCCTGAATAAGCTGCTGATCGAAATTTTTTTGATCAATTTAAAGTTTGATAAACTGAAAATAGCATGTGTCTTTTGTTTTGATTTGAAGGGCGTGGCAGTCAGATGTTTTGGGTTTGACAAATGTAAAAACTTTTAAAAAATATTAAAAATACTTCTAATTCAGTAGAGCAAAAATTTAAATTGCATTAGAAAGAAAATGAAAGGTATTTTATTTTCAATCAAAAAATTTAAAAAAACGATTTTTTTCATTTTCTTAAGTGACCCCAAAAAGAAGTAGACAAATCCCCAGGGGGTGGTGAATATTAACTCCCCTGTTCAGCAACAGGGGCGTCCCCGGGCTCATCATTTTGAACCATGGTCAAGTGACGGGGAGCCCCTGAGCTGGGCCCCCCTTTCCCAACCACAACACCCACCAAGGGGGAAAACATCGAGCTCTCGAGATTTAACGTGCATCGCTCCCCCAAAGGCGGGTCTTTGGGGGTACTGAGCTCGAGCTCGACTATGCCATGATCCCATACCAACCACTGGGCTACCGCAGCCCCAGCTAAAACCCGAAAAAAAATTCGTTATATGGAAAATTTGTTAAATAGAGATTCATCTTCAATATACTTTAAAAACCCCTGAAACAAATTTTAAACAGAAGCACTTTTTATATTATTTTTAAAAAAAAAATTATTCAACTTTTGAAAAAAATTTAAAATCTATCCATTTTCATATTTTCCCCTTTAAAATAAATCTACAAGGAAAACCAGAAAAGAAAAAAAAAAATTTAGGAATACACTGCATTTTCAACTTAAAATAATTTTATATTAAACTTAAAATTCCTTAACGACCTTTTCTCTAATTTTTAACCTACAGAATTTTAAACCAGATTATTTTATAACCAAAATTTTAAACATATACTTTTCCCCATGTGTCCTTTAAAATTTAATTTCTGATAAAAACTTTATTTTTATATTTGAGATTTTTGTTGAAAAATTATGGTTTTTTATTGCTCTCTGTGAGTTAAACACCTTTAAAAATTCAAAGTCGTTGATCCCCCTAAAAAAATGCTAAAAGAGAATAATTTGAAAAAAGAAAAATTTTAAAAAAGGGAAAAAAAAATCAATTTCAAGAGCAAAAAATTCGTTGTAGGAAATGCACTTCACTATTGGGAGGTTATTTTACGAAGAAAATAGTAAAATGTTCTTGGTTCGAGAAAAAAATTCGCAAAATAGAGAAATTCGTAAAATAGAGGTTCGTTATATGGAGGTTCGATTGTATATGATATTGTGCTGAATGTGTAAGGCCTCGTTAAAAAGTTTTGTTGTGTTTTTTATAATAAATGAAATGCTGGAAATATGGATTTGCATAAACATATCGCACAAAATGTTAAAGGCACGGATAGAGCCAATTCAGAAAATTTGGCTGATTCTGTCCCAATCCAGAACTAAAACTCGTCTAACTATTTTTTGAAAGTATGAGCCTTAACCACACTTACCTTTACAACTACAGACAAACCTCCATATAACAAACTTCTGTTTTATGAATTTCTCTGTTTTATGAAATTTTTTTTAGAACCAAGTCTGGAGAGAAGTGCATTTTCCAATTAACGAACTTTTTCTCTTGTAATTCAATTTCTGTCCCTATTTTAAAAATATTTCTAGCCATTCGCATGGTGAAATAATTAATCATTTGAAATAATTCAACGTCAAGTTCAGTGCGAAGAAAATACACCTTTGATTGAAAATTGCGAGGTGTATTATGAAGAAAAAAATTTTTCTAACGAAAGAACTCAAACAAAATTAATAGACTTTAACCAGTAATTAAATTTTAGCACGCATGTGCTAATATATGTTTAAAATTACTGGCTATAAAAATTGGATTTTTAAAATTACTTGGAGGTTAAAAATTAGAAAATATCATTAAAATTCCTTAATTTTAATATAAAATTAAAATTTTAAAAATACAGTGTTTTTGTGGACAATGTTTTGTTGTTGTTGTTTTCCTTGCAGATTTCTCTTGGATCGGCATGATATATAAAAAAATAGATATTAATTTACAAAAAAGGGTGTGAATAATTAATTTCCATAATAATGTATAGCAGTGCTTCTCAAACTTTCAATACTTGTCACCCAATTTTCAATCATAATTTTCATCATGCAACCCCCCCTCCCCCCTTCCTTATATAACAAGAATTTATTGAATGCAATAAAAATGCACTTTGACGCTACAGCTACACTATTACTCTAATAATAAACCATACAGATTATCAAGATAAGAATTAAATTTTGTATATGCCAAGCCCATGGGAGTCACTAGTAATTATTAAACTTTGTTTAAATTTAATATTGATAAATCGAGTGTTAAAACATCGTGCATTACCGATACATTTATATTATATCAGTGTAAATGTGTATTTAATTTTTTTATTATGTTAGAATGTATTTTACACTGGTGAAATAAATTAAGAGAATTTTCACATTTCATCGAATTGCATGCAAAGAACTAAACTGAATGAAAAACCACTGCTTCTGGATAAAAATGCAAATCTTGTACGGCAAATACGTAAGCATACACGTGTGCGTAGGTGGAGCCAGAAGAAAAGCAGGCTTTATAAGCACGTGTAAGTATTTCGTTCGCCAGCAGACCTCGGCGAATTTCTTGGTGTTGTTTTGAAGCAATCGGTTCAATTCAAATTGTAACAGTAAAAATAAGTAACCACCAACGTTTAGATGATGGAATGAGGTGGTGAATTGTGTGGGAAAGCTAGAAGCAGGCCAATGTTAGTTCCAGATTTGTAGAGAGTTCAATGTAACGCCCCCAGCCTAGTGTGTAACTTATGGAAACAGTTCCAGGATACTGGATCCATTGAGATAAAGCCTGGGCAAGGTCGTCCAAGAGTCACGATGGCAAGAGAAGATCTCCATTTGTCAATTATAGCGAGGCGTAACAGAGGGACAACAGCTTCTCAGCTCTCTCGTTACTAGTATGCAGCTACAGGAACCCGTGTATCAAGGATAACTGTTTCAAAAAGACTTCATGAGAGAAGGTTGTTTGCCAGGAGACCTGCTGTTTGCGTCCCGCTCACGTCTACGAACAAGAGAGTCCGTTTAACATGGTGCAGACAGCATAGAGATTGGAGTATGGATTAATGGGCAACCGTTCTGTTCACCGATGAGTCCCGTTTCAGCCTAGACACCGATTCTTGCCGTACGTTCATATGGGGAGAACCAGGGACCCGCTACCTACCCCCAATATCCGCGAATTCGACAATTATGGCGGAGGAAGTTTAATGGTCTGGGCAGGCATCATGTTGGATGGCCGTACACCTCTCCATATGTTTGAAAGAGGCTCTGTAACCCGTGTGAGGAATAGGAATGATCCCTGTTTGCCTTTTCAGGGGTGCATGTGGTTCAGGGGTTTATTTTAATGGACGATAACGCGAGGCCACATAAAGCTCTTCTGGTCGATGAATTTCTAAGGAGTGAGGATATTCGCCGTATGGATTGGACCGCCGAGTCTCTAGACCTCAACTCTATAAAGTATGTCTGGAATGCTCTGGGGAAGGCAATTGCAACTCGCAACCACACTCCGAGAACCATCCAGGCAATGAAAAGAGTGTTGCTGAACGAGTGGGACCAATTGCCATAAGAATTGATATAAACGGCCTTATTCCAAGTATGACATCAGGCTGCGAGGCCTGTATAGATGTAAGAGGGGGCCATATCCCTTATTAACCCATTTCTTTTGTTTATTCTGCAACCACTGTTTCATACCTTCCAACTCCATCGAGTGTTACGCACGATCAAGCGTGTGTATTGCAATTTTTTTAAGGGGTATTTGTTTTGTATTGTGTATCAATGTATGTACATATCAAATTTCATTAAAATCGGCCCAGTAGTTCTAGAGGTAATCGATCAATTTTGCAAATTCTCTTAATTTCTTACATCAGTGTATTTTGCTTCCTTTCAGTAAATTAATAGTTTTTTAAATCTTTTATTTCCGACTTTTCGATTGCAAGCCCCCCCCTATCCCCACGTAAGATTACGTCACCCCTTATGAGGGCGCGTTCTTCAGTTTGAGTAACGCTGATGTATAATGTTTATGAATTTAAAATTTGTTTAGTTGGTTTTTAAAATATATTGAAAGATAAATCTCCATTTTACGAATTTTCCACAAACCGACTATTTTATTCGGGATTTAGGTGTGACGGATCTATACACGTTTTTCCAACTAATCCTCTTGGGAAATCATTGGGCTATATATTCGCGTTATTCACAACCAACCCTTCGGAAGAAAAGAATCGTTATATGTAAATTAACAAACTATAAATAAACGAGGCTTTCTAGCTTGTGAGAGAGAAGGAGAGAAGATATACTCGAGCCAGGTGAGATTGCTACTGAAGGTATAAAATTAGAAGTACAGAGATTTGATTCTTATTAAGAGGAACTTTAAAGTGACGATTGTTTACTAAGATTGAATTAAGGTTAGATTAAATCGGATGATAGGTTAGATCCTTAATTAAGATAATGATCAAGATTGTTAGTCTCCTAATCGCTCACGTTTTACTGTCGTTGTTCCACTTTCTTTTAAGAGTCTTTCACTTTTGTCTAAGAGAGTCTTTCACTATCTTTTAAAATTTTTAATTAAGTCTTTGCGTGCCACTATTACAACTCCTGTGTGCCACGGGTTGGCCATTCCAGCCCTAAACAAAGTTAATCTTCTAAAAATATTGGCAGTCTCAGATAGGACAATATAATTATAATTCTCCAACATTTCGATACAGAGCACGGCCTCAATGTATGCTCAAAATCGCTTAAACACGGAATTTTTTTTAAAAAAATCTGAAAAAAGAAACGTTTTGTGATGTATGCCATTTACATATTATATTTCGCTTAAGCGTACTAAATTTCAAGTATCAGAGCAATTTCCTCTTTGTGCTGTGATACCGACACATTCACAAGAATTAGATTCCAAAAATAAAGTAAATTTTCACTTTGCTATTTTAATTATTTTTTATACTGTTTAATGAGATTTTAGTTTCTCCTCTTCCCATGTTATTTCTGACAACTTTTAAAATAAGTATGCAATTCACAATTAATTTTAAAAAGATAAGAAAAATGCACTAAATATATAATTAAAAAACTAAAACTGTGTCAACAATATGCATTTATGTGGAGGAGGATGGGTTCATGAGGAATCACATGAATAAGTAAAACATACTTTTATTTCCAAATTTTCTTTCTTTTTTAAGAAAACTATGCAATCAAGTTCTGCATAAGCTTGTAATAGTCCTTAAATCAAACAAGCCAGAAGATACCTTCTGAAAAATTATTTATATCAAAACTTGTAAAGATGCAAGTATTTGCAATTGATAGGTCAAATTTGAAATGTAGTCCGCAATTATTTAAGGCTACACAATACCCTATAAATTTCAGAAATACCAAAAAAAACTTTTTTTTTGCATTTTCTTGTAGTTCATATCATTGGAAAACTTGCCATCAAATTTCAGATCTGATAACAAATTAGTTTTTAAAATATTTGCGAAGTTTTCTGGGCTTAGTTTTTGGTTTCGGTTTCATTTCAAAGCATTTTTACTCTTTTAAATTGGATTAATTAAAAATATTTTTGAGCTTAATTAACTCTTTCAGGGTGAAATTTTTATTAATTTCAATTTTCATTACTAAAATTATTTTTGTTTCATTAAGTTTTGAGTTCTCATAGTTACTTAGTTAAGATTGATTTTAAGGTCAAATTTTGCTTTAAAAAATAGTTTATATACCTTAGAAGCTCTATCATAAATTCTTCCTGTTGAGAAAATGCCATGGCTAAAACGTTCTCAGGTTGCTATGAGAAACAATATTTCGAAAAGATAGAATACAACTGAAAATGATGTATCTAAAAATCGGCCCTCGATTTATACAGCGATTATATTTCCAAATAAAAGCAATCTGAATTCAAGTATTGTAGATAAAACTGAATATTTCTATCATGTACTGAACTACATTATAGTAAACATATTGTAATACTATATTTTAGTATTTTAAAGTTGCGTAACAAAAACAAACCTGTTAAACTGCCCAATTGAAAACAGAAAAAATTAAATTGTATGCACAAATCTAGTGATTTTCAGCTCAAGTTAGTATCTTTATTATTTTGTACATAAATTCTTTCTGTTTCAAAACTTTTGTGAAAATATTACGTTAAGATTATGCTGAATAACCTCCCGTTGTATCAAATGCCATCAATATTATGCAAAAATATATTATGAATTTAAAAAATATATTTTCACTAGTATTTAGTTAAAGTAGTGTTTTAATGTAGAATTTAAGCTGGAAAATAATATATTTAAAAATTTGAACTTTACAGGCATTATTATATTTTCGTTTATCACCTTACAAGTTTTAAATGTGTTTTTCACAGACTTTTAATTTTGAAGATATAAGTTTTTTTCTAATCCTTAAGGCATTTTTTTGTTCAAGATAGAGTATTGAAATTTTTTGTATATGCTCCCAAATGTACGTTCTATAAAAGTTAGTATGGATTTAATTCTGAGATCTCTAGTTATATATTTTTTTAAAAAAAATGCTAAATTTATAATATCGTAAAAAAATTTGTGTTTTTTTTTCCAGATGTAGCCAGAAAAATAATTATTAAAAATCAACAACTGAACAGATTTTCAAATCCATACTAAATTTTGTTTGCAATATATATATATAATCTAAGAAACATAAATCACTTAAAGTTATAAAAACATTGAACATTTTATAAGAGTTATTAATATTTTAAAATTGTAAGATAATGGCTATATAAACTGACTTTTTTCTTTGAAAATCAGTTTAATAATATAATCTGAAAATAAACCGCAAATTATCTTTACTATTATTGTCTCCAAAAATTTTTTTGAAAAAGGGTGTTGTGTGACTTTGAATTCTGGAACATAAAATTCAACAAAAAGAATTTGAACAAGTAAAAACGAACAAAGCTCTTAAAATATTTATCTTCGAAATCCAAGTAATTTAAATGTTTGTATCGATTCGGTTAATAATAGTTAATTATACGTTACTATATTACTTGAAACAATAATTCTCTTTCACGATGTCATATCTAGGCTGATTCGCGTGGGCCCTGAACTAGTTATGTAGTTGTGCATGAAAATTCAGAATGAATCATTCGTGACATTACCTATCATACAGATTTATTCTCACTTGTATCTTTTGTCTTTAAAATGTCAAATTTTCGTTCCAATTTACATAAATTCACACAATCAAAACATTTGGGAAGAATCACTTGCACGTAACGTATCGACAGTCTGCTTACTGAGAAAATTTTTAAACTTTAAAAGATAGTTAACGAAATCATTTCTTATTGCATTTGATTTTTCTGAAGATGCGTACTGATTTCTGTTTCCATTGAACAATTACACTGATGTGTTATAAATTATTTTTTTATCTTATGCAGAAGTGTAATCAAACAGCATTTATAACTTGTCAAATATTTACAGTAAATTTAATACCACATGTTGGTCACATATTTTCTTATATGGTTTATGGCTGTATTCGTTGAAAGTTAAAAAAATAAAATCTAAATGTTGTCCTTTTGTTTCAGATTGAAAAATATTCTAATGTTCATATTATTGTATAACATAACACATCCCTACAGGAGACTCATGTTTTATAGATTGCACAACACACAATTCTTTATTGATCAAGCCATCTTTTTCGTTCTAAAATATATTGTGTATATTTTGTCCCATATATTGTAACGCTAAATAACTTTTTATCTTTAAAAATGTGAATTGACGTAAAACAAGGGTATCAAACTCGCGGCCCACAACGAACATTTTTGCGGCCTGGCCAATATATTGGGACACAATGATACATCATAAGGTAACAAACCGATGCAGAAAAAAATAAGGTAGAATTCGCTAAGCGCTCTTTTAATTATACTCTTTTTGTTACTATTAAACACATTTTTTATTTCTAATGGACTGTGGATTGGTGTTTTACCATCACAGACGTAGTATATTCCTCCGGATGCTGATATTTCTTTTTAGTGCGGCACCATATAGGAGGATACTAATCGTCCCAGGTAATTTTGACACCCATTTTTTCTCCCTAGAGGGAGACACCTTGAGCTCTGACGATGCGAACCTGTACTAAGATTTACTTTGCCGAAAGCACCTAAGCCAAACAAACTATTATTGAACAAAATACTTACATTAGCGTACATACCACAGTCAGGTGAATACGGTATTTAAGCATGAATAATATCTGAAATATGCCAAACGTTGGTTCTGACTTTTTGACAGGCAAAAAATGTGTTGAAATAATTTTAAAAAATACAAACAAAATACATTAAGAAGAGTTGTTTAAATGTTCAGCTGTTAAATAATTAACAGTTATGTTGTTGAACGAAAGTTGAATATACAGATTATTAATAAGATGTCCTGTAAAATAATTAACAGTATTCTGCTGTAAAAGTCATGATTTGCAGAAATGATTTGCATAAATTTTAGTCAAAGTGCAATAATACGAGGCTCAGTTCTCCAACTTTAGTCTTGTACGGAATGGTGTACCTAACAGAAAATTGTTGAATTTTAAATCTTTCGGAAGACGAAATTTGTTTTTCTTCGATTTTCTCAATACATATAGGCTCAGTACCCAGCCATGTGCAAATGGAGGTGATCGAGACTAAGTGCGACTCAAATATGAAGGCAGAATTCCTTGAAATGGGTATGCATGAATTTTACAAATTTATTACCAAGCGAGTTTGAAAATACTCGAAAATTTGAATGTGAAGTTATAACCATGTCTCGAAGCACTTATAGGTGCTAACAGCTATTTTCAGTTATGAAAGGAAATAAGTCTCCTGTTAGAAAGAGTATTAACGACGCTCACCTTGGGTCAGTTTTAAAAGTAATCACTGCGAACAAAATTTCTCCCGAAATTGGAAAGATAGAAACAGAAAAGAGATGTAAAGTAATCAGGACGTTAACAATAAGCTTTTCTTGTTCTTTTATATATGTTTATTATAATGTATTGATCGAAATAAACCTGCTTTTCTAGGAATAATGATTTTTTGCGGTTCCCCTAAAGTTAAACCTTGTTTGTTTGACCCAAGTTAGCCTTGAGTTTGACATCCTTGAAGTAAAGTAATTCAAAATTTTAACGATTTTATGTGATAAGGGATATTTATGTCAGAAACACACAAGAATTAATATTTTATATAGCTGAGAGTGTTTGAAATGCAGCAAAGACCCTCACATTTAAAAGAAATATATAATAGGGAAAAAATTATGCATTTGCTAATAAAAAGAGAAATTTAGTTAACTATTTATTATTATTTTTTTCGTAATGGAAGAAAATAAACTGCCCATTTGAGTAAAATGATAAGTTTGAAATCATCGATATCTTCACTCTATCCATTTTCTTTATATTTTTTAAATTTTATTTTATTAAAAGTAAATAATTCATTGCATTATGCCAGTGTTTCTAAAACTGTAGACGCCCCTAGGGCGCGTGATAACCTTACAAGGGGTGAGCATATCGGAAATAAAAGGTTTAAAAAATTAATTTACTGGAATGAAGTAAACAAAATACTTTCTGACATGTAAAAAAAATACGCATTTACACTGATATAATTTATATATATATCAGCTGGCGAATACTTCTTCAAAAATAAAAGTTTCCACTTCCATACGTTTATCAACGATCTGATCCTATAACTAAATTAAGAAAAACCATTTTGTTTGTTTTACTGTAATGGCACGATGAGAGATTTTTATTACGTTTTCTTTTTAAACCTAAAATACTACTCTTTCAGAAAAAAAGAGGGGAAAAAACTCAGGCCCAGAGAAAAATTTTAGGAAGTTAAAAAATTCATCACTGTTATTATTATTATTGAAATGCTGTACAATATATGTAGAAAGAAAAGGAAGACTAGTTCACTTTTTTCATCCAGCAAGCAGATTTTCGTCAGTCATCATCGTTTGACTTGGGAACTTATTGGTATGATTAGTTATGCCCTTTGGGATTTTTTTCAAATTTATTTTTATGGATTTCTGAAACATTTAAGGCATGAGGGGAAATACGCGTTTTACACAATTCTTTTTTGGGAACTAATTTATACTTTTATATTGAATACACTTAACACGGGGCTCAAGTAAAAAGGGCCCCAAAAAGTAAAAGGACAGCTAAGTTTAAAAATTTTTAACAAAATATAACGGTTTTACTTTCAAATATTTTCCCCTGTTATATCAGCAAAAAGGTCCCTTGATTTGTGCCCTTTTACTGGTTCCCGTACCTTTGAAACATTTTAATTCATTTTTTAATGGTTTTTTTCTCAAATTATAAAAAAGAAAAAAATAAAAAAAGCCCTTTGGGAAAGAAAGGTAAGATATTTACTCTTAGTTAAATTGTTCACTAAATTTTTGGGTTTTTTATCGCGTACAAAAAAAATAAATGAAAAAAAACACACATTGGGGTGATTCAGTCACCCCCGCGACTAAAAACTTTTGTATCGAGTGCGTCCCTTTGAACTCTCGATTTAAAAAAACCATTTTGAAGTCTTTCGCTTTTAAAAATGAATGCCCAATGTGATGGATATAAAAGGGGGTGCACCATAGACTAGACTCTTTTTCAAACATTTATACTTTTTAAGGGAAAAGGATGGGTGGAGGAAATAAATTTTTTAAATTTAAAAATCCTTTTTTCAATTTGTTTTCAAAAGGAAAAGAAAACAAAAAAATTATCCTATTACTTAAAAAAAGTTTTAAAATTTCTTTAAAAATAAAAAAAGAATTTTCTTGTTAATTTGTACGGCATAATTAAGATTTTTGTTTAGCTTTAGTGCCAAAAACCCTTATTATTGTATAAGGGGGGGCGATAAAAAAATTTTGGCTGAAAACGGGGCGCCAATAGGGGGAAATCTGAGAAATGCATTATTCTAAAAATATTTCCCTGTTCCGATTTTTGAAATCATGCAATTTATAAAAAATCTTTACCTATAAGATGTAATTTAAACCTTTTTCTTACATTTGATACTTAAATTAAAAAATATTAAAATTAAGGGTATTATAATTAAAAACATTAAAACTAAAATTAGAGTAATTAAAATATATAAAAATATTAAAATTAAAATTGAAAACATTAAAATTAAAATTGAAAACATTAAAATTAAAATTGGAAAAATAAAATTAATATTGTAAAAATTAAAATTAAAATTGGAAAAATAAAAATTAAAATATTAAAGTAATTGTTAGAAAAATTAAAACTAAAATTAGAAATGATTAATAAACAATTTTTTAAAAAAATCTTACATTCCATGGTAATTTTATAAAATATAATTAAGCAGCTAAAATTTCTCTTCATTTCAAATTTCTAAATAATATAAAAATATATAAATATTTTGGAACTTCTTTGCTCTTGAAATTCTCCATCCGAATATACTTTCAGCACAGTTTATAGCTGCAACTATAAATTGTTCGTAATTTGATCTATATTCTTTTATTTTTCTTCACTTCTGCTGATTTTATAAAAATGCATTGTTATTTCTAACTAACCACTATATCTAAATTTCTCTTTCATTCATTGAATTGAACTTAATAGAGTCATTCGATTTTTCTTTAATTTATCAAAATCCAATTTCAGATCTTCTTTAAACAAAGAAAAGCAATTCTTTTCTTCTTTTTTCCACTTCAACTTGCACTTTACTTCTTCCCCATTGTAGAGTCGTAACCGTGTGCGCGCAATTGACGCAATTTCGCCGATAAAGGACCGTTATGAAAGGAACGCTCTAGATTTCTAAAAGGAAAAGTGTTATTTCGGTATCAACCCTTGGGCCCCCTCAGATGTCTCGGGGCTACTAAAAAGGGTCCTTTTTTTTCCTCTTGCAAGAAATGGGGACATGAGGAAAAAAAATCACACCCAAAAAAATGACCCTGGTGACCTATCTTATAAATGAAGGGTTCTGATTATACATTGGAGAAAAATAATTCAATTCTCATTCTTTTTTTAATTCTTATTATGCGTCGGAATATTATGAATTTAAATAAAGTAATAATGTATGAAGAGAGGGGGAGGAGAAGGAAGTGAAGGAATGTTCTTTATTTTGCTCAGGAAAGTTAATTTTAATTTTTTAGTATGGAGTTATATACAAATGAAGAGTCCATGGTGCTTAGACATATTTTAATAAGGAAAATGGGGTTTTGTTAATAGAAGGATTCGTATAAGAACTTTTTAAACATAGTTACTTCTTGTTACAATCGGATTACCTTTCCAGTGACCTGTATAAAGTTCAGCAAGATGATCAATAACTTATCGAATATATGTATAAATAAATATAGTTTATGTATTGTGTCGTAAAAATAAAAAGGAGTATATATCTCAAAAGTAAAGGTGTTATGATAGAAACTGATAAAATTTTGTAAATATTTTTTAATAGAAGGAAAATTTTAAAAAAGAAACAAATTCTAAGCAAAGATTTGCAACGAATAGTTTTAACTACCACCACCAAAGGGACATATATGTATATATCCCCTTGGTGGATGGACGGATATATATACACACACACATATATATGATGAGTTCCTAGCTCTTTATATGCCAGTTGGGGTGAAACTCCTGCCCATTACAACTCAACCCACATCCTGCATAACTACTTTGACTTTGACTTTCACTCACTTACTTTAATCACGTGGATGAATGGCACTGTGACGTTTGATATGAATACCGGTAGAGTGACCACGGTTAATTTAAATATATATTGAATTTATTTACTTCGCAGCTATTATTTACAGAATTATACATTTAAATTATTAAACTTATGAAAAGATTATTAGAATTCCAATAAAGTGATTTGCGAGAGGAGGGACCCTTTTCGGCCACCGCTCACCGGAAAGTTAAGCATCATCTTTTCTCGCATGTCTGCTTCCTACCGACAGATCAATGCGTCTCTCTTGTGGCTATCCCTCTGCTCTGGGATCAGGGATGGCACTTTTGCATCTCCAGTTGCATCCTGTCGACCGGTGGGAATAGGTTCCTCGGGGTCAGGAGTAGCGGGGGAGGTCCAAGGCGGGCCACGCATCAACCCTCCAACGCACAGCTGCCGGATGCACGTGTGTAGTTCGTTTCCACAATAAAGAAGCCGACCACAGCTGCGAGACACAACGTTAAAGCTCAAGATCGGTTCTTGAAATAGAAGTCATGGATTGGGGTGCAGAACAATTTGGGAGAGTCTCTCTAATTCAAAACCCTTCATTCTATATATTCCTTGTCCTGTAACCGTGTGGTTATTTCGTCTTTTGAATGGCCACGATTGTTTGAATGCCCATCTTTTTAAGTTCGACTAAAGGACACTTTAGCCTGTACACTTTGTGGCTCTGGAGAGCCTATAGATGAGGACCATATTGACGAATGCACTGAATTATTGTCTATTGTTCTGAAGTTTTGGGAAGCTAGATCGTGACTAATGGCCTAGTTCTCAAATATCGGGCATTTGTACAAATAAACTATGCGACGCACTGTTCTTTTCGACACGTTCATATGTTATGGAAGAAGAGTCTTCTTTCAACAAAAATTTTTACGAATTCTCTCTCTAACTGCTTTGATGAGAGCTGGTGTTCCCCTCAAGCACGAATGGCCGCTTTTGGTACTGTCTGGAATGCTGTTTGTATAAGAAAATCTCTTTATTGCTCTGTAAAAGAATAAATAAGATTTTATTGTCTAAATACTTAAGGTATCTGACTACTTGCGACAGCCTTTTTTAAAAGAAAAAAATAGAGACATAGAGATTTTTTTTTTGTAGTTTTTAGATTTATTTATAGTACATTTTAAGAAAAAAAGGCTGACATTAAGAAGAGAAAAATAAACTATTACTACTAAAATGTGAAAAAATGGGTAAAAATTGACAAAAAATTACGTAAACGGTGCCCGCTCAGTACAAGCAGTAAATGAACAATTCTTCAGTTTTAATGTATTATTTTGCTATTCCTTTTTGAAATGACCTTCAGTATAAGAGATATTTTAATTTTTGCAAAAACTAGAGCACTTTATCTTAGTTATTACATGAAATTGCTTAAAAAAAACAGTGATTATATTCACATAAAGAACAGTTTTAATTTTGCAATAAAACAATGATTGATAAATATGAAGGTTAAAACGCTTCTATTGTCATATAGAACATACACAAAAAATTTTAGCAAATTATTTAAAAAAACATTTTGAGTAATCGCTGTCCCCGTTTGAGCTTTTCGAAAAAAACACATTTCGAGTAAAGCGCATTTTAAAGTTTGACATCTTATGTTAAGTTATGGCATCTTCTTTTACTAAAACACTTGTAGTTTTTGTTCTAGTGAATGGTAAATAATAAAGGTATTTTTATAAAGCTAATAAGATGGCCTATAAAATGAAATCATAAAAAAAGTTGTCAATTTTTTTTAAAAAAATCATGATTTTAGGGTAGTCGGATACTTTAAGAGCCTTAAAAGACTCAGATGGTCTCTCTCTCTCTCTTTTTTTATACAGAGACTGTCTCTGCTTGACTGCTTTAAGGCTTTGACACATTTAAAACAATATAAGTGAAATACAATTATTTTCTCAAAAATATTGCAGACGATCCTTAGCGACGAAATTTAAAATCATCTTTGGGTCACTGCAGATGATCCAAAACTTTCGCATCAGAACTTATGGCATAACTAAGTACTATTAGATATCAAGTTTTTGGATAGTTTCATTTTTCATTCAATCAAATTTCAATGAATCATAAAACAATGTGATACCGCCCCCTTTGGTGACCGTATCTTTGACTGTCAGCGTGAGCTAGAGGTGTAGGGTTTGCAAAGGAAGAATTTTGATTCTTAATATGTCTTTATTAAGAATAAAACTTAAATTCCAACAATTTAGAAAAATTTTAAATAAGCGAGAATCTATAATGAACAAATACACAGTGATAGTTAAACCGAATCGCGTAATTTAGACCACCTTTTTAAGTTATAATGCTTTTAATCCACATACTCTACTTCTAATAAATTACAAGTCCTAATATCAAATAATCATTCATACTTTAATCAAATTTAGATTCAATTTTATGTGGAAACGTCTGGGCGCGCGTGCAATGGTATGCACCGTTTTAATAGTTTACTTCCAGGTAACTTCCGATTGGCTGTCAATTCACGCTTGTATCTCTTTGAAACATAACATTCCCCAAATTTCCATCTACTGAACTTCATTATTTAAAAGCTTTTATTATTTGCATTTCTTTTCACATTTCGCCTTTGGGGTTTTGTTGGAAAAAGTTGATTAATCTTGGCCACCAAAGAACCCAGAGGTTATGTTAAAGAAAAGACGCGTGAGCCCGTTACAACAATATATAACCCGGTATTTGAAAAACAATATATCTTGGTAACATAAACAATCAACTTGGTATACTTCATATCCCAAGTAATGAATTTTTTTTTCTAGCTCTTATTATACGGGAAAACATACTACGGTTATGTTTCTGTTGTAAAGTAACTATATATCGCCAAATCCTCTACCTTATGTAAAAGAGTGGAAAAATCGTTTAATCCAAAAATATGATAAAAAAGAAAACACATTGTCTAGATAAAGATGACAACCTCACAACCATCTCGTAAAAAAATCTAAATAATTTCATTTTATTTGAACTCTTTTCTATATCCCTGATTTCATACAACTTACAATAATGTATCAATCAAATGATAAGAGATTTTCTTTAATTTTTGTATGATCTTTCTTTGATTCAATATGAATTGTTTATCAGTTATAAAGAATGTAGAATTTTCGGAAATTAAATTCATTATGAATGAAAGTAAGCATTTGAAAAATGGCCAGGTACATATAACCCCTTGGGAGCTAAAAGGAATATGCGTACATTTCTTAAAAATTTAGCTTTGTCATTCCCAAAATAAGACAGTGTAAGACTGGGTAGAGTGAGATAACACTTTGAGTATTACGTCACGGACTTGAGAGGCAAGATAAATACAACAATAAGCGTTTTCAAAGACTTAACTTGCTGTTTCTAATTTCTAATTGGTTAGATGGAGTTGTTCTAGTTTTAGATAGTCCTATCTAAGATTTGACCAACTTCATCAGTCTGTTTACTTCTAAAAAATCCAGGAATAGAAGAGGCTTAAGCACACCTCGTCCAAGTTAAAATTTAAGCACTGTAAAATTGTGTTCAGAGGAAACTTGAGCAACAATACATTTCGTGCAGATCTTAAAAATTTTAGCCCCTGTTCCAACGTAGAGATTTCAAGTGTCTACTGGAAAATATCGAGATATGCAAGTTTGCTGGCTTCTACGAACTTCAAAGAGTAGGGCAACACCAGGGCACTTTCGTGGGTACCATACATATTCAGGAGGAACTCTCCAGAGATCCCCTTTGTTTTTCTTACTATCAGAAAACACCTCCCTGAAAGTAGAAGGCATATCAGGCCGGAAAGTGTCCAAATAGACAGCCTTTGCCTGTGACTCTCCTATCTCATTACTAATAATTCCGACATGGGACGGAATCCATTCAATATGGAATTTCAAATTTGCAGATAATTTGTCAATCAACCTTAAGATAGATATTCCGGCTCTGTCACCAACCTACTTCCAGTTACTTAAACGTTGGATAGAGGAATGGCTATCAGTCGATATCCAAATGCTTTTAAATTCATGTCCTGCAAGATTGTCAACATAGTTAAGATCCTTTTCAATAGTTATTAGTTCAGATCTGAAAACAGAACAAGAGTTTGAATTTCTATATTTAAGACTGAGAGTAGAAACAGAGGTCTTAATACAGACAAATACCACAGCAAGTATGACCTTGATCACTTTTGCTGCTATCAGTGTAAATTTAAAGAGTATCACAAGGTATATTACTAAGAGTTTCAAGTGACATTTGTCCCACAAAATCAAGATTGTCATCAGCTTTTTAAACAGGGTAGTAAAGTTGGGGAGTACGCTACCGTATGAGAGTGCACGCCACTGAATACTTTAGCCCTGCTGAAACATGGTTTCAGAGAGTGATGTTCAACAAAGTGAGGGGGAAAAGCAGTGCTAGAGAGAATGGACTATTTCTTTTCAATCTATAATTATTATCCCAGTTCACAAGATAGGAGAAGGTTCTATTTTGGTTACCGTAACTAATTAGCTGACTATAATATTTCACAAGACCAAAGTGTTTTCTCAATTTCAATGGCTGTAAATCGCACCTGAAAAGAACAAAATTGTCGGGAGTGCTACGTCTCAGGCCAGAAATGATTTTTTCTGCACTGACCTGAACTCTCTTCTATGATCTCTGCATTCTCCAACTTTTCATCATTTTCAAAAGGTTTACCGCTTAGAAAGAGTTATCGCTAAGATCTATTGGTCTTCTGTGTGGATGAAGTGACCACCTAATGTATGCTCCGGCGGCAGTAAAGTATAACATGAGAATTCTGAAGCTTGTAAACAAGGACAACAAATGTTGAAATGTAGAGAATGATTATGTAGGAAGTTAAAGGAAGCTTTAAGGTATGTAACAGAATTGTTTCTTCAGATAAATATTGTCTTTTTTATATTTTATAACAAACAGTCCTTATTTTCTGGATGACCCTCATAGTTAGAATTAACCAATAACCAATGTACATTTGCAATTTTATCCTTATTATATGTTTCTCTTATATCACTGTTATATAATACTTTTGATATTAGAACTAAGATACTTCTGTATATGTAATGTAACTGTAATAATAATAATAATAATAATAATGTAATGTTTTTCTTTGTGTACTTCTGTATATGTAATGTAACTGTAATAATAATAATGTAATGTTTTTCTCAGCGAACTATATTTTGGAACAATACATTACATAAGAGAAACTTACTTTTTTTACAAGCTTTTGTTTAACTTGCAATGTAATTTGTTCGGGTAGAATCTTGTAATTCAATTTCGAAGCTGATATCTTCATCCGATTGAGCTGAAATTTTGAACACTTGTCAAGGACCGATGACAATACAATAGTTTTATAATTTTGTTCCATATTCTGGATCAAGGTCATCAGGAATAACGATTTTCAGATTTGGCGACTAATTCCAGATTTAGCGACTAAAAGATTAAGGTGCAACCATAAAAGCGAATACGCTTGTGGTTAACAAAAAAAAAGTGTTCCTTATGTGAGAAACAGGCGGGTGGGTTTAGTTTTTTTATAAATGAAAATAAAAAGAAATACGTTTAGAAGTGATGATGCGCATGAACATTATAGCAATACGTTTAAAAGGTTATTTTGTTTTTTTACTCCTAAGCAATTACTCATTCTTTCTGTAAGCACACAAATATTATTCGCAGAATCAAGTATAGCTTTTTTTTTTTATTTTTTGATTATCTGCTCGGAACATAAATTTCGGTCGAAAACTGAACATTTTTTTGTTCGTTTATTCGGGCCTCTGTAAAACCCCAACTACGCGTCGTATTCGTACTAAAATTTTTATTAAATGTTTCGCAACGTTCTTTTTCATTTCCGTTTTTTCAACCCTTGGCTTTTTGCAATGTTTTAATAGGGTTGTACCCGACCACCGTTGTATACTTGGGGCTCAAGCTTTTCGGCTGGTAAACATACGTGGGCCTAAGAGGTCTCGGGGTTTTAATCTCGGATTTTTCGAATTTTCGAAAAATATATGTTTTCCTCATTTTTTTTTTGAACTTTTTGATAAACCACGTGATGTACTAAAAAAACTTCAAACTTATTCAAAAATTAAAAAAATTTTAATAAAGTATTTAAAGGAAAATCCACGCCCACTTTTTTCTTGATTTCCGCATACGTTTCTTTTTTCTTTTTTAAAAAAGCCTCATGAAATATTTTAAACACTTGGGTGAATGAGAAGGAACTTAACTCAACACATTCTTTCTAATGTGTTTTTTTTTTTGTAATGCTAGCACGTTTTTTCGTTTATCAAATTTAAAGCATTATTTATCTCTAAATTTGAAATGGAAAATATACATCGCAGACCTTCAGGTAAACGTCCAAAGAAAAAAAGAAGATTTGGGGGAAAACCAATTCATGAAGGTATGTCCTCATACACAAATGTTGCAGAAAGGAGATACAAGTAAGTGTGCTTCCAGTAATAAAATCTCGGGAATTCAGACTTCATTAAAGTCAAATCTTGTTAAGGTTAAAAAGGATATCGTATTTTTGATTTTATTTAAACCCTTTTAGCCTATTTTGTCAGTATCATGCTGTTTAAAATGTCATAAACAATTAACAATTAATGAAAAGTCCACTCGTGGTTTATGTTCAATTTTTGAAATACATTGAAAAAAACTGGGGGAGTTTTTTATTTTTTTTCAAGCTGTAAACACGGGAATAAAATAATGCTCCAGAAATTAACAAAAAGATCTATTTTAGCAATGAGATGCATGGGCCAAGGCTTGGGTATTAAAATTTTTTTGGCGGGTTTGGTTTCTAACCTTTTAAACAAAAATCTTTGATGTTATTAATAATAAACTTTCATTTTTATGAAGGAAGTCGCCAAAAAAGCATGAAAGGGCAGTGTCGAAGAAATTCCAAACAAGAAAACCCAACGGTAAGTGGTGATGGGACCGGGAAAACGAGAGGACATTCATCGTTGTTTGGGGTTTTTTACTGTAATGGGGGTGCAGGAAAAGGTTTTGGATGGGAAGTGTTGTCCTTTTTTAAGGATGTGACTGTTATAAAGGGGAAAGTTTGGTATCAAGTACAATAAATGGCAAAGAGTGCATAAGATTTCATGTAGAAAAAATTATTCTGGCTCTGGGGAAAAATGGAGGTTGAGGGGATGTTAAATTTTTTAATCGATCACACAGAAAAGCTTCACAACCTGAAATATTCGAACTACATAGGAGATGGCGACACAAAACATTCAATGCCCTTTTTTGAAAACAAACCTACGGCGCCCTCTTTTTCAAAAATAGAATGTGTAGGCCATGTGCGAAAAAAAGGGTACAAGACTTAAGAAATTATATGGTAAAAAATTATCTGATGGTAAAACTATGGCGGTAAAAAGGTGGTTAACTGATAGTTTAAGATAAAACGCACACTACTATGGGTTTCTTTCGATGCAACTACTAGTGTGGAAAGCGGAAAGCCATTTTTGGGTGTTTGGGTCATTCTTGCAGCACTGATGATGAACCGATGCACTGGTTTTTTCCCCAAAAACCAAATACATGGGGGTAAGTATAACTGCAATTAAGATAATTTAGAAAAGTATAAACACAAACCCTCAGTTGCTAAAGCTGTTCGAGATGTAATTAAGCCTGTATTTCAGACTTATCTCATCCGGCACCCTGAAGAAAAGTTTGGAGGTAAGAACAGAATCCTAATGGTTTAAATTCATTAATCTGGAAATTTGTCCAAAATTGGGTTTTAGTCTTCAGATTGGGAAATTTCTGCAAATCTAGCAACCACATTTTTAATGACGGAAATCAAATACTTATTTCTATTTTAAAGAAATTTGGTTTAAAATTAACAAAATGGGTGCCTGGCTGAACGTGACAATCGTCAATCTTTACGTCAAAAAGAGGGCTTAGCATCATCTTTTGAAGCTCGCAACCCAATTAAAAAACTAAAGAAATTGAGCTGTTTTAGCAACAGGAAAGCATATCTTATGATCCTGGAGCATTTAGCATGTAAATTTTAAAATTTATTTTTCAAATTCAATTTAAAACTTTAAAACCTTTTTTCAGTTTGTGTTTTTTATAAGCGCATTGGTTTCAAAAAAATATCATACTTTTTGTATAAAACTTTTCAGAAATTTTAAAATCTATCAAAATCTTTAAATCCTAGCTTTTAAAAGGGAAATTTTTTTAATTTTTGAACAATTTCAAAAAAATTTAATTTTTTAAAAAATTTTTTTAAAAAAGTACTTTTTTTTTTTTAAAAAATTTTTTTTTATTCTATTTATATAAAATAAACCACAATGTGTAATAAAGATATATTTGACTTTATAAATCAATATTTAAAAATTTGAATAATGTCGAAAAATCATGCGCGTCGTAAACTTACAATTTGTTTTTACAAAATTTTTTTTTATTTTTATGTTTATTTTTTTAAAATTATGATTATATCTTAAAATTTTATACTTTTTTAAACTTTATTCCTTTATAAAAATTTTAAGAGAATCAAATTATTTCATTTTTCCTCAAAAAATTTTCTAGTCGAAAATTGTTTTATTTTTGTGCCTGAAAATTTTAACTCCCCCGAGACCCCAAGAGGGTAAAATTTTTAGAAGGTTCCTTTTTAAGGGCAGGCAAAAAAATGTCAAAAACCTTGCAACAATGATGCGTTGCATGAAAGGAAAAAACAAATTGTCCCGGATAATAAAAATAAAAATAAATTGTAAAAATTTTTAAAAAAAAACTTTTTTAAAACGCTAAAGAATAAAATAAACTTTTTTTTCAAACTTTTTTTTTATCATTTAAAGTTTTTTCACAATTTATATGAAAAAAAGCTTTTGCGGGGATCTAGTTGAATTTTCTTGTTTTTTCTACAAAGGAAAATTCACAATAAAGCTTTTTTTACATAAATTGTGTAAAAACTTTAATTGATAGTAAACAAAAAATCTTTTTATCATTTTTAAAAAACTTGTTTTTAAAAGGTTTTTTACTTTTAATTTATTTTCTATAATTATTAGTTATCAAAAGTATTGTTTACATAAATACGTCAAAATTTTTCAAAAGTAAAAAAAAACAAAACATTTTTATTTTTTATTTTTTTTATAATTGATATTTTTTTGAATATTTTATCGATTTATTTATTTTTTTTTTTGTATAACAATAAAACTTCTAACATTACTTAATAAGTGGTTGAATATTTAAAATTATTAAAGCACCACAAAAAACTTGCACTTACAAAATATCTTTCATGTCAACCAGTGTTCAGAAAAAGCACAGGTTTTTTGAGTTGAAGTTGAATATTATCTTACACGTGAAAAAAATACGTGTAAGATATTATTCGACTTGGAATAAAGACGGATAAAAGTTTTGAAAAATAGAAGAACAGGAATTTTTTACACCTGTGAAAGTGAAATATACATAAAAAAGAAAGACTTTAAAAAATGTTTTAAAAATTATTGATACCGATTGTAACTATATAAATACTTATTTAAAATTACATGTGTGTGTGAAGGGTTTAAAAATATTAGAATATAGAATCAGTCGAGTAAACCAAGGGTGGGCAACTAGCCGTCCACCAAGACAGTCAGAAAAACCACTTAAAACCGAGATTTCTTTCCCGTGCGCGATCAAGGATCTGTCTCGTATTTTTCATTATCAGGAAAACAGAATTTTTTTATTAGGAAGACAAAATACCGTAAAATGTCTCTACAAAGAGATCAGGTGCAGAGTTTGGACGACAAAGTCTCAAGATCTCAGGATTTTTAAAAAATTCAATTTGCTCTGTTATCCCATTGCTTCATACATTGATACAGCAGCCGAGGAGCTACAGTTTGACCTTCACTGTGTGAAGGAAATGTTTCATGCTATGACACTGACTTTCACTAATCTTAGTCAGCTGAAAAATTTTAATGTATGAAGAAATTTGGAGGGGAGTTGTTCTTCATATTTTAGTCGACATATATTTGTAAGCAAAGTTTTTCTTGCATGAAGATCAACAAGAGTAAATATAGAAGAAAGAACAACAAGATGACATAAACTTGAAGACTGTGATGAGAATTTCAACAAGCAATCTCACTCCTGATCAATGGCGTAGATAGGTATCCAAAGGCCCTGGTGCAGAAAAAAATAAGGGTCCTATCTTGCTTGGGTTTTATCCAGTAAAATAGTAAAAATATATGAATATTTTAAATATAAAAAGCTACTTTATGACATCAGCATTTTTGTCGTCCTCTGCAGAATATAGTAACTACATACTACTTGCATGTATGTGTATCAGTTTTTTTGTGTAAGCTTTTGTAATTGGCTAGGTTCGATTTGACACCACGATACTCGTACAAAGCTGACCAAGAAATCTGATAATTTTGGACAATTTTTGCTTACTATATTCTTATTCTTGGGGTTGTTTCAGCTTAAACGCGCCACTGGGTTTCTTTTTTTATCCATAATTTTAGTTTTTTAATTTATACAATACAATTCATAAGTGCTCGAGTACTTATTGACGTTAAAAGAGTGCAAAAACGTAATGCTACAAAACGTCGTTGGACAATCCCTGGCTATTTATTTTTTTAGGAGAAACGAACTCCCCCACCAGAGGGTTAAAGCTACAGAATGGTCCACCAACATGGACAGGAAATGATACAAAAAATATGCGTGAACAAGTAAATAAAATACAATATTATTATAATTATTTTGAAAAAAAAACACTTCTGTAAAAGACCAGAGGAAGGGGGATGATTAAAATTATAACAGTCTATAGCATATACGAGTAGATTGTGAAATATTGAAACAGGAAACTATATTGCTATGGATCATATTGTAATTAAAAATAGAATGTAACTATAGGAAGGAATTGCTTGTATATGAAGGTTTTTTTAAGATGCAATAATAAGTATGGTAATATTTTCCATGGAGTTTATTTTCTACTAACATTTCAAATAACGGTTTATAGAAAAATAAAAAAATAAAAATTGAAGATAATATAAACTTTTCAGTAAGTTAAGTTCGAAAATTTAAAAAAACTGAAAGAATTTTGAGGAAATTTTTTGATTAAAAATTCTGTTGGGAAAACTTTTTCATTATATCTTATTGTTGGGGAAAATCCAAGTTCGGCCGGGGGATCCCGGGTCCCAGGGGCCCTACCTCCTGAGCTTGAGGGCCACGGTGCATGGCACCGCCTAGCCCACTGGTGGCTACACCACTGCTCCTGATTTTAAAAAAAGTTGTAGAACCGTATGATAGGGTACATTTGTCTCATTAAACTGATTCTAAAATTAAATGCGCATGCAGCTATAGAAAATATGCATTTAGCACAACAAATAAATTGTATGACACTATTTTATTTACCTTATATACAGTTATACCTCGACTTATACTACCCCGATTTACGCAAATTCGAAGTTACGTGGTTTTCAAATCTTGTCGATTGGTCTGTTTTCTTTTTTTTCACATTTTTAAAACCCAGGCGGAATCATTGCCAGACCCTGATGAAATTGATAATTTGATTGAAGAAGTTTTCAATCTTGCCAGGCAAGTAAATTCAGAAGGGAATAGTGATGCCGTTCAAGAACTGCTGGATTCAAACGATCAGGAGCTAACAATTTATGAACTCATAGAAGTGCATGAGTAAGAGCAAGACATAAAAGAAATTGAGTCTGTAGACCCAATTCAATCAGAAGATCGAATGACAGTTGATAACTCAAAAGGCTTCAGTTTAATTGAAAAAAAGGTTACAAATTTTAGCAAATTTAGACTCCAACTGTCAAAACTAGCCAAAACAACGTCAGTTATTTACTTATGACCTTAAAGGCTTACAATGAAAAATGATTTTCTGAAATGAATATTTAACAAAAGAAAGGAGGAGGAAATTCATTACAATGCATCAACCTTGCAATTGAGGATACAGGAAAAATATATTTGTGTTCCTGAATTTTTTCCCTTCAAACATTGTGTCTAATAACGCAAGCACCCCACTTCTACTTCTTTTCGGCCGCGGTAGCCGAGTGGTATAGGTATCGGACCGTGGCTTGCCTTGTCACGAGTTCGAGTCCAGTACCACTAAAGACCCGCTGTGTAGGGCAGCGATGCATGTTAAATCTGTCGAGAGCTGAAATGTCCTCCCGTTGGTGTGGTGTGGTAGTTAGGAGAGGGGGGTGCCAGCTCAGGTGTCGTCCACGTCACTTGACCATGGTTCAAAATTACGTGGTCCGTCGCCAAAAGCCCTCGTGTAGCTAAACAGTGCGACGTTAATAATCAATCAATCAATCTACTTTTTTTCAAAAAAATTTTTTCTTAAATTTTTCTTCTCTTCACTTTAATAACCACAATTTTTTCTTTCAAAAGTTATTTTAAATTATTTTACTAATTTTTATCGCATCAAACATTGATAGATTTATATTAAAGTAGAGCTATACGAACAAATTAAAATATTTATTAGGCCAGTGCTTCTCAAACTTTTTATACTTGCGACCCAATTTTCAATCATAATTTTCATCGCTCCCCCCTCTATATACAATAACATTGAATTCAATAATACGATACGTTTACGTAAAGCTACAATACGACTTTAATTATACATCGTACAAATTATCAAGATAAGTATTAAATTTTGCATATAATTTTATGACATGCCCATAGGGTCACTGGTAATTATTAAACTTGTTCTTAACTTAGTACTGTTAAATTAATTATGAAATACATTGTACATTTATAAGTACAATGCATATTTATATTAGTATGAGTGTGTATTTTATTTTTTATTATGTCAGAATGTATTTTGTTTTGCTTCAATTCAACTAATTAATAATTTTTTTAAAATAATCTTTTGTTTTCGATCTTTCGATACACTCACGCTGCTCAGGGAGTCGCGCTCCACAGTTTGAGAAGCGCTGTATTAGGTAATATAAGAGGATTTTTTTTTGTAATTAAGCGCGAAACTACATGCACACAAAAGTTTTGTTTTTTCATTATATTTGATAAATAACACAGAAATCAACATTTTTTTAAGGTAGAGGACATATATTTATTTGAAATTCTTTATTGGAGGCATTAATTTTTGCAACTTTTCTCACAAAACACTCAAACGTTTAAATATTCAAAACATATATAAACGGGAATTATTTTAGAAAAAATTAGTTCACTCCAATTGTCTTTATAAGCACCTTAAATTCTTTTGAAATAAAATTTAAATACAAAAATTAGAAAGTCGCATTTCTAATAATTATGATAATAAGTTATATTAAGGATAAGGAGATTGAGTATTATTAGTATTAATGATTAAAATTTTTTTTTTTTTTTTTCTTGTTTTACTTCTAATTATAACGAACAAGTTTTTATCAAGTGGAATTTGCGTTATGTCTTCCGTATAAAAAAAACTGAAATCCAACAGCTCCATTCAGGTTTCTGGACATTTACATTGTGTGAGTTATTTTTGTCTTTAATGAGCCTCATTAAAAAATAATCACGAAACTGGCCGGTTTACATTTCATTCTTTCTTTTGTTATTTATGCAAATGCGCATGCAAAACGTTTTTCCATTTTTACCTTTAAAAAATACACTTCCGTGATTCCATATTAAATTTAGATTTCTTTTTTTTAAAGTATGATTATAACAGTATGGAAGCCTTTAAGGTATCCGACTACGTTCGGAACCGTGATTTTAAAAAAAGCGCATAAATGGATAATTTTCGTGATATTTAGTGTCACTTAGATTAGAATACATATATAAAATTGTTTTAAGGACATTTCGACAAAAAAGTTTATTTAAATACCATATTTTGGCAAAAAATTAACTTAGAATAACCTTTTTTCAAAATGTCCTCCTTTGGTGAAAAATGCTTCTATTATGATAATATTTTGCCTGTATATGGCTCAGACCTCTGTACAGAGGCTCAACTATGACTTTTGAAAAATTCACATTATTCAAAATTTCATTATTTCATTTACAACCAATTGAAATAATTATCGGCGTTTTTTCTTAAAATTTCTCCCTTCTGTTGTCGTAAAACATGGATAAACCCATTTCTAAGCTATATATTTCAAAAATTCTAGTTGAGCCTCTCTACAGAGGTCTGAGGTATATACAGGCAAAATATTATTATAGAAGTATTTTTCACAAAGGGAGAATATTTTGAAAATGGGTCATTCTATGTTCATTTTTTGTCAAGATATTGTACTTAAATAATTTTTTATTGTGATACCATTCTTAAAACAATTTTATATACATTTTATAATCTAAGTGACGATAAATATCATAAATATTATCCTTTTATACACTTTTACAAAATCACGGTTCCGAACGTATTCTGATACCTTAATTGTAAAATAATAACTGCTTATGATATGGAGAAAATAAATTAAAACATAAACATAAATAAATAAATATAAAATATAAATATTGATAAACAAATATTTCATTAAATAATTGAAAACATAAATAATCAAATAAAAATACAAAAATTATTTAAATAATTTTATATTAAATTAATTCTTTCTCTCTCTCTCTCCCTGATGAACCATACAAGTTTAGACTAGGTTTACTAGTTAAATTTACAATTTTATGAGTTACTTACAAGTTAAACTAGCATTTTATGTTATTTGCTTCTGACTTTTGGATTACTTTAATTTACACTAAACGCGTGAAATATGTTTTCAATTTTGTCTGAAACCTAATTTTATGATGTTATGAACGAGTAGAATGCTCGTAATGATTTAAAATAAAATCGAAATGATTTGCTAGTATAATCCAATGTAGACATGCGTGAACTAAAATTTGTAGTGAGTAGTAAATAGAAAATTGACGTCAAAAAATTAAATTAATCGGTAAAAAGTTACAGGATATTTGAAATTTAATCCCTAGCTTTGCTTCAAAGTTACAAAAAAAAAAAAAGGAAATTGGAAGAAAATAAAATATTAAAACGAAATCAGAAAATTGTGCTATCAAATGCAAATTCAAAACATTTGTATTTTATAATTTTGTTATATTTTTTTAATTGAAATGTTCTTAAAAATTTATAAGAAAATTATAAGTATGAAGCATGTATACATTTGTTTTATTTACCATAGATTAAAAAAATATTTTAATTTTATTATTTTTAGTAGATAAAATAAATGTATACATGCCTTATAAATAATTCTTATTCTTATTTATTTTTTTTAGTATGTTAGTAATAAATTAGAGAAAAGTAATACAAAATTATAGATCAGGAATTTATTTTGTTTAATAAATGCCTTTCACAAAAACCCATTCTCACATTACATTTTTGAATATACAAGATGACATTACAAAAAAATAAATAAATAAATAAATAAATAAAATAAAAATTTAAAAAAAATCGGTTTCTTCTTCACACCCCCTTCCCGGTGAGTACGCTAGGCCGGTGGTCAAGCTCACGGACTCGTGACTGGCATGTCATGAGTTCGAGCCTAGTGCCACTAAAGATCCATCGTGCAGAGCGGGCCGCTGCACGTGAAATCTGACGAGATTAAAATGTCCTTCCCTTTATGATGTGGATGTTTGGAGAGGGATGCCAGATCAGGTGTCATCCGCGTCACTTAATCGAGATGCAGACATGCAGTTTTTTGTACGACGTTAATATCACCCCCCCCCCCTTGAGATCTGTCTCCAATAGTCCTCATGTAGATTCGAAGTGTGACATTATTCAACAATCAATCAATCAATGTTAATTTAAAACTACAAGAAGCAAAATATACAAAGACCAAACATTTTGTTCGTTAAATCGGGGTTATTCGTTATATAGGGGGTCCAAACAAAATACAACTTTTTTGCTCTTACTTTTCAGAAATTCTACGATAAGTAACTACTCAAATAATATTCATTGTTAGAAATTTTACACTTCGTACTCAATAGCTGATAATAGTCTTAGTGAATTATTAAGTGCCAGTTAACTGAATGTTTTAAATTACTGATTAATAGTTGTTTGAAAATCTTTTTGATTCCTGACTCGAAAGAGTTCTTTCAAAATCCAATTTTTTCTAACAGGAACTAATAAAAAAATTCAGTTTTTGAAATAATTTGTTATAATTCAGGATTTCTATTTTATTAAATGGGGAGTTAGCCTTCATTTTAATGGAGGAAAGAAAAAATTCGTTAATTCACGAAATTTGTTAAATCAGGGTCCGACTGTACTTTGTATAATTTAACTATATATATATATATATATATATATATATATATATATATATATATATATATATATATATATATATATATATAGTTAACTATATATATAATGGTTTTTAATATAATGCAACATTGTGTCTTATTAGAATTTTTTTTTACAAAGCTTAGTTATTATGAAATTTACGGACAGAAAGAATGAATTTTATGGGGGCCAATACATTACAACAATTAAATACACATTCAGAAGCAATCATATTAAGATGAAATTTATACAATTAAAATTGAGCTCAGTTTTTTTTTTATTTCCTATGTACTACTTTGATTTTATTGCAGAGAAGAAAAAATGATTTAAGTAATTATTCCATTTGAAAAAGTTTATCAGCAGTATCCTAAATTAGTGCAAAGGTGTTGTGTCTTCATTATTTGACCGTCTCATATTCAAAGTTACTTTGATGTTATTAATAAATAATCGTTCAAGCAATTCTTATCTCTTCTTTCCAACCGAGGGTTTCCTTTTTGGGTGTCAACTTCCTTACTTTTCATGCTAAGGGATGGGGCATCTTAATATTAAAGCCTATAACACAATTTATTAAAAATTTAACTCTCAACACCAATGCTTTCAAAATCTGAATTTAAAATCAAATTATGAAATTAAGGTATACGACTACGGGTTCGCAGCGTGATTTTGCAAAAGCATGTAAATGGATAATATTTATGATATTTAGTGTCACTTATATTAGAAAATGTATATAAAATTGTTTTAAGAATAGTATTACAATAAAATTTTTTAAAGCACTATTTTGACAAAAATAAACCCTAGAATGACCCTTTTTCAAAATATTCCCCTTTTTCGATAAAAAATGCTTCAATTATAAAAATTTTCACCTGTATATAGCTCAGACCTCTGTACAGAGGCTCAATTTAGAATTTTTTGATATCTAACTTAGAAGTGGGTTTATCCATGTTTTACGACAACAGAGGGGAGAAATTTTAAGAAAAAAACGCTGATAGTTATATTTCAATGGGTTGTAACTCTGAAAATAATGTGAATTTTTCAAAATTCATAGTTCAGACTCTGAAGTAGTCTGTACTTTATAAAAGCAAAATATTATTATTGAAGAAGCATTTTTTATAAAAGGAGAACATTTCGAATAAAAGTTATTCTAAGTTAATTTTTTGCCAAAATATTGTATTTAAAAAAATTTTTTTTCTCAAAATGTCCTTAAAACAATTTTATACAAGTATTCTAATCTAAGTGACGCTAAATATCATGAAAATTGTCCATTTATGCGCTTTTTTAAAAACACGGTTCTAAACGTAGTCGGATACCTTAATTAAGAAATAGGGTCGTTAAATAAAAGTAATTTTACCCCATTAATAATATAGAAAAATGGTTTCAATGTGTTTAGTAAAACCCGTTTAACACGAAACTGAAGGGACGGAAATATTTTTTCGTGTTAAAAAATACTGCAAAAAAAAAAAAGTATATTGAACAAAGTTTATATTAAATTGCATGTTATTTACATAGATATGTATATATGCATATATTTAATAAAAATCAATGAAACAAAAACATTCACATTGAAACTTAATACAAAATTTTAAAGTTTTTTAAGAAACAAAATATTTATTGAGTTTTTTTAAAAAAATCTGATATTTTTTCTTTTTAATTGTTTTTTTAGCTTCAAATTGTCAACAAATTGTTCAATGTCGTACTTTTTCTTATTCATTTCACCAATGGAATGTGCGCCTAAATAACCGCTCATACTTTTTATGATGTTCTTGATTTCGGATGACGCGGGTTCAGGAGCTACATTATGCATCTCATTTTCGTCGTCGGAATCTGCATCAATGATATTTTTTGAGCTTTGAACACATTCCAGAATGTGTTTGCCTGCCATGATTGAAGCTGTACACACATTATCATCATCTATTGCTACGAATTATTCAGATAATGAACCTATTCGGCTGGTGTTTTTCGTATTTTGTTCATTCCCTGAAGTGAAATCTTTTCATGTTAAACGATTTTCGTTTCGTAATAAGTGAAAAAAATGCATGAAAATCCATAGTAGTTGTTGGGATCGCTGTATTATTTTGTGTTAACTGTTATTTCATCTTAACCGTTTTCGCGTAAAACGTATTTCACTGTACTTGAGAATTATTTGCCTTTTTTATGGTCTTTAAGAGGAATTTTAATAGCTTAATTAAATACAACCGCTGAACGATGCTTGAACTGAACCTCAGTCTTCTATTTGAAGTTTACTACTGAATAAGTCAATTCTAAAACTGTTAGAAATATAATAAAATTTCCTTACCAGATATATTTTACCAAAATCTCGTTACGAGTATAATAATAATAAAATTATAATAAAAAGCCCGAATTCTAAAATCAGCTTTAATAATCTTAAAATATTTGTCTCATGTTAAAGGCATTTGAAATGTCAGTAGAAATCTAGCAAGTAAATTATTTATCAATTTTTTCATGTCTCTAAGTGTATTTGCATGTTTTGTTCGTATCAAGTTTATGCATTCTTGCTAAAAATTAATATGAAATCAACAAAAACAAAAGGGAAAATCAATATAGTAATTGCTTCAAAAAGCACTCAGTATAAACGTTTGAAGAGTTTCTCAACAGCCTTTTAGGTCGCAATTAAGTTAACTAATAACACTTGAAAATATTTCCAGAGGTGCAATTTATGTGATCGAACTGAAGGAAAAATCGTAGAATCAATGTTAAAAAAAAATAATAATAAAAAAGAGAAAGCGTTTTATTGCACAATCCAGAGCATTCGATCTCCATCGAGTCAATACTTTTATCTTCAGTAATTTCCCGAAACAAATTAAAAGTATCTGGGTCAGACACTCGGTTCCAGCACTTATCACCTTTGGGAGAGAAGTGTTTCGGGAGTGTTTCATCAGAAACCACCACGGCCAAGAAAACAAGGAAAGTCATCCAGAAACTGTGGTCAATCAAAACAATTCCAATTCGAAATCAAATAAACTGAAACGGCAATTGATTTTTTTAAATCTAAGATAGGCTAATATACCAGCGATAAAAAAACATGCTTGAGAAAACTCGCTATTCCTATTATTTTTTTAAAAAAATATTCTATGTGTAAAATTTAATTTTCTAACACATTATATATTTAAAAAAAAACCATTTAAACTTCACTTAAAAGTCATATGGAATAGTCCAGTCTATCTATAAACTTTATGTAATGGAAATATCTTTGTAAATGTTCGGTTCCCAGCAAAATAACGTTGACATGGTAATAATGGCGCACAAAGTAATTTTCAAAAACAAGGAGGGTCGAGAGTCCGCCATCCTTGTATCCTACCCTAATACGTTCCCAAACATATTCTTCCGATTTTGTCGACTGTCGGGAACAAAAAACAGTAAAAAATTAATAAGTGAATAAATAATTAGCTTTAATTAATAAAATTAATCAATGATAACAAATACTTAATTAAATTTTACGTACTATATACATAGAATTATAATCAATCGAAAAAATTCAAGTGTGATAGGGGGCGGATCTGGACCCATGGATCCCTCACCCTTGTACGTGCCACTGCGTGGTAACCGAGTGCTTATGGTCGCAAACTCGTGGCGTGAATTATATTTCGTCGGGTTCGAGAACTTATGCCATAAAAGATCCCTACATAAGTGTTTTACTAACGTCGCACTCCAAAACAATGCGAGTGTTAGTGGCACGGGACCTCGTAATTTTGAACTACGGTCAAGTGACGAGGACGACACCTGAGCTATCAAACCTTCTTCTTCAAGCCTCGACGGTTTCAACGTACACCAATCCGTCTACATGGCAAGTTTCAGTGGTAATAGGGGTCGAACTCATGACACGCTGGCTCTATGAGAATCTGTGACTACCACTAGGCTACAGTGACCACAAAAGAGTCTCTGTGCAGAGGAGCTTCAATTTGTTGAGGGTTCAAGTTCTTGCGCTGGCGTGGTGTGGAAATTCTGAGAGTGGGGTGCTCCCTCATACCCGCCTGTAAGGTGACACTCATCACTCGACTGTGATTGAAAATTACGAGGTGCATCGTCAATAGCTCCGTTATACGTGGTGTTAGTGAACCTAACAGTCGAAAAAACATATGCAATTTTTACAATTTCTTGTGTGTATTGAATATTAATGTAAAAATTAGCTGCGAATGATAGTACTAATAATCTATTTTATTAAATTGCAGCAATTTAATTAGTTTTAATATTCTGGATGTATTGAAACGCTACATGTAAAGTTCAGAGAAAAATGCCTAATGAAAGTGGAACGTAAAACCGTTTTATGAATTAAATAGTTTGTATTGCAAATATAATACGAAAATAAGGAAAATAAAAAGAATATTTATGCAATAAAATATATGAATGAAAAATAAATATTGAAAAAAAAACTATTTTCATTATTTTAATACCAAATTATTTGCATAGATTTATAAGTCCACTATTTTTATTCGAAATATTTAAAATAGTTTGTGTTATTAAGTTACTTATCCTGCTTTACAGAATATTATTAAGAAGTAAATTATCAGATCAAAGATATAAACAAGACTGTAAATAAGGAAACTTTATAAATCAACATAAACAATAATTCCGTGTTAGTATTTCTTAAAGGATGGAAGAAACAGTTTCAATTTTATCCTGTTGACTGGTTTACTTCTCGAAAACTATGATAAGGTTACAAAATTTCTAATTATAGCCTAAGAAAACCAAATGGTGTTTTTATTTGGATAAAAATAACTATTGGAAATTCCTTTGCTTACTTGAAAATATTATTATTTTTACTTCAAGTAAAATAAAAAAGTGGAATCACCAACTAAAAAAAGTTGCAAAAGTAAAATTATTATTTATTAAAAATTTATTTTATTTTATTTTATTTTCTTGCTATCTCATTCTTAGAATATTGAAAATTACTATACAAGTGCAATAAAAACAATCTGAATAATTTTTCTTTAATTTTTTTCTAACACTAATTACTGTATTCAGACATTATTTTTCAATGAATTTTATTAAAATTTTACCCATTTAAGAACCTCATTAATTTAGTTGGAATATAGATTCTGAGCATTTTAATACTCCACGCAATTAGTAAAGTATTCAAATATAAATTGGAAAGAAGTATTTCACAAAATTGTGAAATTATAATTACGAAAGAATTTTTTTTCTGATGAAAATTATTCCATTGAAAAATAAAATCGTTTGGCGAGGGTGTCATTTTTAGGTATAACGATATTTTAAATAAAATTGTATTCCACCTACCAATAATAATTCTTATCGGGGAAATAATAATAATGTTCTTGTGACATTGCATAAATAAATGCCACCAAAAGACAACAAGAAAAAGATTCATTAACCCCATCGGAAGGTAATCAACTCATTTAGATGATAAAGTGAATTTTTACATTTTAAAAAACTAACCCAAAACTCGATCTCCCAAGTATTTATCTGCAAAATTTTAAAAATGTATTCTCAATTCGCTTATCGTATTTTAAATTTAAAAAATATATATTAATTCCAAAATTGTAAACATTTTGATGCAGAATTTGATAATCTAAAAATTATATACAAGTTTTATTATGAATAAGTTGTGAAATTAAAAATATTTTTAAGAAAATTGTTTTAAATATTTTTAAGAAGCATTTTTTTATTAATAAATATTGAGTGCTTAAAACCGTTTTAAAGAACAAAATATTTATCCAAATACTTATAGTAAATATGTACATCACCAGATTTTTTTTAAAAAAGTTGCATCTTTTTCAAGTAAAATATTAAGAAATAGTGCTGCCATCTATTAGAGAATTTCGAAGCTTTTCGATATTTTATTTGATGGTCTCCGAAAGTCTTACCACGAAAATTCTGAATATGTAACTTAAGCACCTTTTGATTGTACGAAAATGAAGTAATACAATATGAATTAAAAAGGATTTTTGTGTGAATAGAATAGTTTTAGAAAGCCCATTTTATGTTAATTTTTTTTAAAAATTATATTCAGATTTACGGTTCATCGTGCTGCCATCTGCTTTACAAAAATTCTAAGGTATTTTTTTAAATAACTTCGAACCAGATTATTTTTGTTCGTTTTGTATTTTGGTACCAGTTAACGTCGTTAAGTAAAAATTAATATTTGATTTTGTTGAATGTTAAGTTTTAAAACACAAAGTCAATGAAAATTTATATAGGTCATATGTTTTTGTTTTTAATAAATTTACCAAAAAATTGCTTTAAATGTAAATAAATTTTTTTTTTCATAAGAATACTCTGCCTGAAATTAAATTTTATTAAGCAAGTATTAAATATAAAAATAAAAACATACTCTTTCATTTAAAAATTACACATTTAGTGAAAAATATTTTGCATTTAAAATTTTACAATATCATTGCAAGGACTTATTTCTTAATCACAATTTAATTTTCTAATTTTACTTATTTATTTATTTTTGATTTCTGCATAATTTCTACAATTCATTAATTTATAGGTGTTTTATCTGTCAGTTGATAAACAAAGTTTTAATGATGTTAGAATGATTAATTAAATAATTTAAATTCGTGATAAAAATTATTTTTCTTTTCTGCAAATTTTGATATTTCCCAATGCATTTTGTTGTAATAATCCAAACATTTGTATTACCTTATTAATGAATATTGATAAAAGATAATTATGCAATTTAATTGTAAGTGCTATCAAAAAAGAAACTCAAAAGAAATTTATTTGAAAGAGTGCTTGGCTTTAAAATAATACTGTCTACTCAACCTGTTGGCCACTTGCCGCATGTAACCCACCGGACCTTTCTGAGTGGCCCGGTCATGAGTCATTACACTAACAAATTCAATTAAAAAAATGAATGTAAAAAATTATCTAGAAATTCTATCAATCAAGCAATCAAAAATATCGAATTTGCTATCGATGTCGTGCTGGTACGAACTACTAGACAATTTTTTTTTTGTAATTGAAACGGTTAGTGATAACAAATAACAGAAGACTGCGTTCGGAACCATGATTTTAAAAAAGTGCATAAATGGATAATTTTCATGACATTAAGTGTCACTTAGATAAGAACACATACATAAAATTGTTTTAAGGACATTTTGACAAAAAAAATTATTCAAAAATACAATTTTTCGGCAAAAAATTAACTTAGAATAACCTTTTTTCAAAATGTTTTCCTTTTGTGAAAAATGCTTCTATTATAATAATATTATGCCTGTATATAGCTCAGACCTCTGCACAGAGGTTCAAGTATGATTTTTGAAAAATTCACATTATTTTCAGTGTTACAACCCATTGAAATATTTATCGGCGTTTTTTTCTTAAAATTTCTCCCCTCTGTTGTCGTAAAACATGGATAAACCCACTTCTAAGTTATATGTTTCAAACATTCTAGTTGAGCCTCTGCACAGAGGTCTGAGCTATATACAGGCAAAATATTATTATAATAGAAGCATTTTTCGCATATATTTTCGGAGAATATTTTGAAAGTGGGTCATTCTATGTTCATTTTTTGTCAAAATATTGTACTTAAATAATTTTTTATTGTGATACTATTCTTAAAACAATTTTATATACGTTTTCTAATCTGAGTAATACTAAATATCATAAATATTATCCATTTCTACGCTTTTACAAAATCACGGTTCCGAACGTAGTCGGATACCTTAAGGGTGAAATTATGATGGAGTAGAAACCATTTTATGGGTGTACCTTCATGTTTTTCAAGCAAAAAATATCTAAAGAATGTATGTTGTTTCCAAGACGATTGGAATCTTAACTATTTGGTAGAAAAAATCAAAGATGGATCAACACCTTGTTTGTTTTGTCATTAAGTAGTTATAATAAAAAAAATATATAATTTTGCTCGTCACTATATACAACATAGCACAGATCTTTCAATGACCCTTTTTCTTCAGGATCTCTTACAAGACGAGATAAATTGGTCTTTTAGAAAAATCTTTGCAACAACAACAAAATATTTTGTCGGTTGTAATGCCACAATATGCAAAGGTAACAAAAGCATCCTATAGAATTTTTTTACATTACATATATTGATAAACATATGAAATTGCTTAAGATAAACATATGAATTGATACAGAAATTGTTTAAGATAAAGATATGAATTGATACAGAAATTGTTTAAGATAAACATATGAATTGATACAGAAATTGCTTAAGATAAACATATGAATTGATACAAAAATTGTTTAAAATAAACGTATGAATTGATACAGAAATTGTTAGTGTTTCTTAAATACTTCCGATGAACTCTTGGAAAAATTCAGTTATTCGTTCAGATTTTTTTTTTTTGTAAAATCTAAAAGTGTTTGAGTAAATTCGAGCTAAATTAAGCTCTCGCAAGTGTTAACTAATTTTAAACTAATAATACTGATTTCAGTCTGGAGTTCAGTAAGAACACACTTTCTACCATCTTGTATTTTAAAGATTAATATCTAAAATAAAAACAAGTGAGTCTTTGTCAAAAGAAAAAGTCAAATTATCAAAGTACACAGCAGCTTTGTTTTTTGACAGTAGAATGCAAACAAGGGGCTTTGGATCACTGACGAAAGGAAATCGAAATTACCCTATGACTTTGTAAAAAAAGCCATAAAATCTATTTTCGTGAGTTGAATTAGATAGAGTTAAATCTAGTTTTAAAATAAAACTCAAAATTATGATTTTTAATCAATTTTTTACATTTTAAATGTTTTTTGATCTTATAGCGTTCACCCCTACCCTCCATTAATCCCTCAGGCTGCGGCCCCATGAAATAGTTGTCTCATGGATGTGGCCCAACAGAAAAAAGGTTGAGTACCAACGTTCCAGTTGAACAGGGGTCGGAAATCACAGCTCCCGAGCCGTTGGCGACTCTTTCCTGTAAAGGTCATGTTTTATTACATTTTTACCCTATATGTATTTAAAAAAATTGCTTGTAGTTAGATATACAATAGAACGTCGTTTATTATCCGGAGCTTCAAGTATTCGGACCAGGTTCTTTTTCTTCTTTTCTTTTTCTTTTGTCAGCTACATGTATTGTATATGAATACGTTTTCGAACAGTGCAATGCTCAACATTCATTTCGCGTGAGGCCAGAAAAACAAAACAAAGGAAAATTAAAGGAAACAAGTTTTGTGGAGATTACTTTCGGCAGAAAACGACGAAGAAATTGTTGCTACTTTTTCTGAAAAGCTCAATATGATGGACTCTTGCTACATGTTAGGTGAACCGTAGGACTCACTCGAAAGACAGAGCCTGAAAAAATGCTTGGAATAAGCTGCGGCCAGATTTAGAAGGCGAAAAAGACTTCAATGACGACCACAGGGAGGAGATTAACGACTTTGTCCAATCGATCCCAGAACTTCAAGAATGCGATGAAGAAGATGAAGGAACCTGGATGGCATGCGATGCAGAAGACTGTTGATTTCAAAAGCTAAATGAGGACGAGATTGTGACTTCCCTCCAAGAAGAATCCGACCCTATCGTCGATGAAACGAATAAAGACGAGGACAACAACAACGAAAGTAGCAAGGGTCCTTCAAATGCTGACACGTTTTCTGTGTTAGAGACAGCTACAGAAAGGTACGAACAATAATCAGAGTGCTGTCCTACTCAACTACTGCTGCTCAAGAGAATCAGAAACCTTGCAGCGAAAAAGCGAAGGTGTACAATGGTACAGCGAAAAATAAGTGATTGTTTTCCACAATAAAGGTAAAATTGCGACATTTTGCCCATATTTTGCTTTTTATTCAAGCCCATTCCCCTTTTGTTGATTTTCAATATTCGTATAGTGTCCGATTCCATATACTGCATGGATCGCATTCAGCTTTCGGTTATCCGAACAATCGTGTACCCGAACGGTGTCCGGTCCCAATTGATTCGGATAAACAACGTTCTACTGTACTTACATTTAAACTTTTCCCCGGGCTTCAGACAGTTACTTCTACGAGGTAGGATTCGAAAGCTCCCAGACTGAGCCCATAACTTGTAAAATTTTTGCAGTCGAATGACTATGATAACGTTTCTGTGTAACTGCGTTTTCCCCCTTTTCACAAAGTGAACAGTCCTAAATGAAGTGGTCATCGACTAGCCATGGCGTCGTATTTTGTAAGCGAATGCATTTTGTACCCGGCGATTCAAAGAAAGAGCAGTAGAGAAGAACAGTAGCAGAGAATGAGAAGAGCAGAGAATGAATATCAAATTTTGTGTTCGTTTTTGAAAGAGTGCTACGGAGACTTTCAAAATGTTGAAGTATATTTACAGTAGTGATACATTATCACGAACTGAAGCTTTTGAGTGGCGTCGATGTTCCAAAGCAGGGAAAATGTCTAAGACGATGAATGCTCTGTACGTCCGCTGACTTCCCACACCGCTGAAAATATTGAAAAGGTTTTTGCGCCGGTATGTAAGAACAGGCATCAAACAATGACGGGGGGAAAAAAGAGAACAACTGTTTAGCTACATCCTTCTTACTCCCCTGATTCCACCCCCTGTGACTTCAGAATACTTTCAGAACTGGCACGTCGTTTTCTGAGTCATCGATTCCAATTTGAAGATGAAATTAAAAGTGAATCGCAAGCTGAATTAAAGGACATGACTAAAAATGGATTCCATAAATGTTTCGATGAGCTTTACAAGCGATGGCAGAGTGTGTTGCTGCTCAAGGGTCTTATTCAAAGGAGGATGTGTCTCAGCAGTTTATTTGGTAATATTTTTTAAGTTATAGACTCAGCCAGGAAATTTTTAATCCTACCACGTAAATTAAATTGATTTTCACAAACAAAATTTAGTGAGAATCGATGGAAATATTAGAATTAGTTCTAAAGCAAGGAAAGTCCAATTCATTTGTAAAAATGCCGTCACAGGAGACACTCCTCAATGTTGTTTCTAGCAACGTTAACAATTTCGGGATCACTCAGGAATGTTCACGAGATACCTTACCCTCCGAACTAAAGGAACAAAAACACATTCCATATTGTATGAAATGCTGAAGGAGTAATAAAGAGTGTTGAAATGACATTTTTTTTTATGCGCAAGAACAATCCAAGTCAATTTAAATTATTAGTATGTACATGAAATTTCCGAATAAAGAATTATTTGGGGTTGATAGTATAGGTGGAGAAATATTCTCCTGAAGATTGAAAAATTGAGAATCACTGTCGGAGGTCCCTCCTCACTTTTGCGCATGTGTATACATATAAATAGCTCTTTTAGGTACCTTAACTGTTTTGTTTCATTCGAAATTTCACTTGGTAAGTGAAGAATAATCAGAGAAAGAATCCAGAATATGTTCTGGGAAGTTCTGTTAGATTGCTTATTAGGATAACAAAACTGCTAGTCCTTTCAAAGACTCAATTAGCATTTTCTAAATATTTATAATTATAAATCCAAGTGACCATTATTGTCTTCTTTTTTGTAAATAAATGCTTAGCATTTTCTACTGCCTAATTGTATGCTTTCTTAAAATGTTCATATTTATTTGCAGTACGTAGTACTTTCCATTCTGAGAGACAGATCATTGTTCAATAATACTGGATTATAAACTTTTTTGCTCAAATTATTTTTACTTCATAATGTTTTTTGATACATCAATACTTTCATGAAAAGAACAACAAACATTTAACCCTCTACCAGGCCGTGGCAAATATACTTACCCAGTAATCATCATTTGCCATCGCTCATTTTACGTATTGTAGTATTTTCAAATATATTTCATAAATTTGTTGTGTTTACTATGTATTGATCCGTGTTTTTATAAAATTTCATGGGAAACAATATATAGCAATTCTATATTACATCTCATTATCCAAAACATAAAATATTTCTAATTCACTATTTTTTTGAGTGAAGATTGTAGTATTTATAAAATATATTTTAGGAATTTCATGTGGAGACAGGTAATAGGAAACAAAAGGTATATAAATGCTATTCAATAGCACACACAGAGTTCTGGTAAACATACTCCCACTAAAACAGAGGGTCTTAGAAATCAAAAATAAGTTTACGTAATAAGGTAAATAAATGACAATTTAAAAACTAAAAAAAAAAAAACACACTTTTATAGTTAATCGAACTAAGAAATTGCTGACACGTCCTCCCCTTTCACACAAAGAACACTTTTTTTGTTGTATCTGTATTCACCATGAGCGTTTTCGCTTTAGGGTTGTTATTTAATTCTTTAGTCGCCAAATATGGAATTAGTCACCAAAGCTGGAAAAGGGAAAAAATCGTTATTCTTGATGATCTTGATCAGGACAATGGAACAAAATTATTAATTTATTGTAATGCCATCGGTCCTTGACAAGTGTGCAAAATTCCGAATTAAAAAATTAAGTATTGATTTTAAAAAATTAAATATTAAAATAACTATAAAATTTATTAAGAAATTTTAATATTTTTGGAAGAGAACAAAATTTTATAAAAAGTGGTGATTAAAGTGTTAAAAATAACTTATTGCTTTGAAGTTACAAGCGTACAGATACTGAATTAACAAAATTTTGATATCTGTTTCTTTTAGCTATTTTATTTTTATTTTCCATGAATATAAATTACAAAACTGTGTAAGCATACTACTGAATAATACTGGAATGTATACTAAATTATATACTAATAGGTATAAAGTTTCGTGAACATATATCATTAATATTGGAGCTGTTTAATTTTATAATGTTTGCTCAACTTTCTTTCCAGTTAACTGCATATTTTAGAATTTTAATTTTTTTTTTGAAAGAAAAAAAATGTTTATAATTTCACACTTGAAATAAAAATGGCAAAATGTACAAAATTATACTCACAATATATTTCTTTTTATCAAAATTATAGTACATCATTTAAAACGCCACAGTTATAATTTATTCACATATTATCTTTTTACATGGGTTTAAATAAAATTTTGATAAAAAAGAATTGACCGTGAGTTCTTAAAGTTGAAATTAATTGTTTTAATTATATTGAAAGTGAGTTATATGTTTCATTTTAATATTTTTTTATTTATTTAATGCTAGTTTACAGGCTGACACTGTTGGAGTTTCCTGAAAAAATTAAATTATTACGTATTAAAAGTGGAAATTTTTCTTAAAATAAGAAAATTAAAAAAATAGTTAAAGAATTTTTTAAAAAAAGTTTGTCTCATATATTTTTTTCAGTGTTAAAAAAATTAGCCAATTTTCTTGTTAAAAGTAATATTAAGAAGTTCATTAAAATCAATCTTGCTTATAATTTTCAATATTATCTGAATAATTTAACGTGCTAAGCTCCCCCTACAGCTTAGCACATTCAATTTTCAAGTGTTTTAAGGGCATGAATGTAATCCTTTATTGAAAGAAAATACTTTCTTTAATATAATATTTTATTCTGCTATTTTGCAATCTTGTTATTTTTTAGCCCTGTAAAATGAATAACTATATTTTCACTCGACAGATGGCTCTGTTACTATTGGAACTTTAGAGAAAGATGCTCACGCTGAGTTTTTCCAATACACGTCCAACTGATATATATAAAAAAACTAATAATATAAAAAACATAGTGACAATGTATTAACGAGGATATATTTTTTCATCTTCTAATTTAACAATAAGGGCACAAAAGATGTCATTTTTTCAAATTTTGCTCAAGCTTTTAATTCGTCAAATTTTCCTTATTCTTCTGGATCAGGGGTATCCAACCCAAATGACCTTGCGGGCCACTTCGGGAAAACATTATAATCTCGCGGGCCGTACGTAAAAATATGTACCTTTATATTAGATTTGGGGGGAAAAAAAACATTTATAGAGTTAAAATTTAAAACAGAATGAATTATTATTATTGTTTTCATTATTTTTCATGTATACAGACATAGATAATATAATAATGTTTATATAATATAATAATGCAATGATCCAATAATGTTTAAAATATTACGGTTGTCATTTTCTTGAAAATTACGGTGTTCCTTTTGAATTGATCTTTCGTTACTCATTGTTGAAATTTGATAGTGCTGTCATTCGCAAACGATTAAGTGTACATTGCCCTTTATCTAAATCGTCCTGAGTATTTTTTTAAACTATAAAAAACATTTCTGACTGCCACTTGCTTTTTGGGCACTCCAAACAGAAAAGGAGGAGGAGAAATGAAAGTCACACACACAGAGAACCATGTACCATCCATAGTAAAGGATATGCATAATGCAATTCGGAATTTATTATAGAAAAATCAAATGTAACTGTTTGATAAAATATAAATCTCTTTTAATCTACAGGACATTTCTGTTATCAAAAAGGATTTATTTCAAAACAAGAACAGGTAATAGGCAAATACATTGTAGATTTATATATATATATAAATTTCCTCTCAAATAAACCTGATATTCAAAAATTTTTTTAAAAGAGTCAGTGGCCCGCAACTTACGTATTGGCGGGCAGCGTGTTGGACACCCCTGTTCTGGATGATACAGGGGCTGCGGTAGCCCAGTGGTCAAGGTATCGGATCATGGCAGGCATGTCATGAGTTCGAGTTCAGTACCACTAAAAGACCCTCCGTGTAGGGCAACGATGCACGTTAAATCTGTCCAGAGCTGAAACGTCCTCCGTTGGTGTGGTGTGGTAGTTAGGAGAGGGGGGTGCCTGCTCAGGTGTCGTTCACGTCACTTGATCATGGTTGAAAATTACGTGGTCCGTCGCCAAAAGCCCTCGTGTAGCTGAACAGTGCGACGTTAATATTCACTCACTCACTCACTGGATGTGTGATACAGGTTTTTAGATCAGCGTCTCTCAACCTGGAGTTCAGGTAACACTGGGGGTGTAAGAGGGGGGAAATAAAAATGAATAATCAGTTTCACGAATAATGCATTCATATTTCTCCCAAAATGGAAAAATATCAGAATGAACCAAAATGATTGATTTTATCTTGTAGCTCTTTGAAACTGCAAGAAGGCTATTGGTGGGATGGCTCGTATTTTTGAGCTACGGTCAAATGGCGAGGGCTCTCTACAACTGGGATAATACACCACTCTCCAAACTTCCATGCCACTCAATTTAGTTTCACTTTTATTCCCGTCACACTTTAAAATAACGTGAGGATTATTTGCGGTCAAATGACGAGGACGACGCGTTAGCTGGCACCCCATTCACCAAATTTCCTTATTACTTCAATGTGGGAACATTTACCCTTGACAGATTGAATGTGCATCAGCCGCTCTACACAGTAAATCTTTAGTGGTATCAGAACTCAAACTAACGACAAACAGAAAAAAACGCCGGTCAAGTCAAGAAGTCGATTAGAATTTTGCAAGGCAAACTACATTCATCTCAAACATACATACATACATATATATATATTTAAAAATTACTAATTATTTTATTTACATCTGGGGCCATTATGTAGCGTGAAATGATGTAATTTTTTTAAATACATTTTCTGATATGAAAGTCTTCGTTGATTTTATTGATAATTCTGATTCACCATATCGTATTTCTGAACTTTGTACGTGGACTATATTGTAATTTATGACAAACAAGTAATTAATGTCTGCTTCGATAATTGAAGAAAAATTATAGGTCAGTATGTAATAATGAATTATTTCCCACGACAGTTACATCATAGACAGGTATATCACAATGCAATTTTTGAAGGATAAATTTTTGAAACATAAAAAAATTTAATTGACACGAGAGCATCATTGTTTTAGTGTGCCTTTTTATTACTTAAAAAAGAAGTTAAATCAAGAAAAAAGCAATAAGAGTTGGCTTACAATAATCAATGAAGCTCCATCTCCTGTTATCGTACCTGCATAATTTCGTAGAGGTCAAAATTCTAATCAGGATGAGGATCTTTTTCAATCGTAGTCTCTTAAAATGTGCCCATCATATGAAAAATTTTACCCTCGATATGATAATCTCTGAACTTATCAAATAATAAAGAAGGAACTCTTAGCATTAGGTTCACCGCAACACAAAAAATTAATCCTGAGAAGCTCATATGCAATGTTTACCAATGAATTCTCCGTAGTTTGATGTAACACCATATATAGGGCTTATCAAAATCCGTAAGGAAACCCTTAAATTATAATTAACAATGGTGGGCATCGCATTCTCGCATCCAAACTAGTAATACAACGTACTTATATATATATATTTTTTTTTATTTGAAAAGTAAAGTATGGTTCTTTTGAAGGTGATTGGAAGCTAAGGTAGAGGAAAAGACAACGAGCAATAAAAATATCTCGTGCTAAAGACACTAACAACAGTTACAGCTAACCACACAGGAATTTTTCAGGAGTAGGGGAGGGGGGGAGGTCCAGGGTCGAAAGTAACCCTTCTCGTATGATACCCCTATACGCCGTCCAACATATTCTCTTGACTTTGTCGATTTTTGAGAACAAAAATCAGTAAAAATTTAATTATTGAATGAATTATTAGCATTAATTAATAAAACTAATTATTAATGACAAATATTTAATTAATATATAATTTCAGGATTATAATCAACTGAAAAAAATCAAGGGCTTTGGCTGGGGGGGGATCTGGACCCAAGGACCTCCCTCCCTTATGTGCGCACTGCAGTTAACACGTTAACTGCCTTCTATTAATTTTTTCAATCCTGAATTTTAGAGGATTCGTGCTTCCCCATAATAATTTAATTTCTTGTTCAGTAAGATTGCCCGTTAATCTGTCGACAACAAAAACATATCAAAGAGATAAGATAACCACCCTATTCCCCTGGTCTTGCTGTGTGTGACTTTGGATATTTTCAACCTAAAAGCATCTACTTCCTACTTAGTGTCGTTTTCATTCCAAAGATGAGGTTAATGAAGCTATAAACAAATGATTTAAAGCAGCGTTTCTCAGACTGTGGGCCGCCCTGGGAGGGCGTGAAAACCTCACGAGGGGGCGCGAGCTATTAAAAAGTCGAAAAAGGAGATTATTTCAATTTTTTTTTTAATTTACTGAAAGTAAGCAAACAAAATACATTCTGGCATAATAAAAAATAAAACACGCATTTACACTGATATAACTTATTAATGTATCAGTACTGTACAATGTTTTTTTATGATTAATTTAACAATTCTAATTTAGGAACAACATTAATAATTACAAATGACCCAATGGGCTTGTCATATATAAAAACAAAAATTAACCCTCCCCACTTATAATTTGTAACACTTATCTTGCTAATTAATCCTTTATTTGCGGATTAAAATTACGCGATTCACTCCCCAGTGCCACCGAGAAAGGAATAAATAAGCAAATAGTCTGAAATAAGTAAATCCTTCACAGACACTCTCAATGTCCTTTTTTTTCACTCAAAAAGCCTATGCAATATTTTTCTGGATAGCAGTGCACAGAAAACATCGTACTTTGGAAAGGCGTATATATACTTCCGGGCAATTAGCACTTTGGCTTAGCGAGACGTTTATATTCGCTGGTGGCACTTAAGAGGTTAAAGTCGTATTGTAGGTTTAGCGTTAAAGTATAGTATTATTGAATTAAATGCAATGTTATTATATGGAGGGGGCACGATGAAAATGGTGATTAAATAATGGGCCGAAAATTCAATTTTGAAAGCACTGGTTTAAAGCAATAAATTTTTAAAACATTTGTATACAGAAATGTAACGATTTCGAACTCTCCTAAAATTTGTTAAGTTTAATGCTATCTTCACTTATTACTAAAGAAAAGTACCCGAATTCAGAATTTTTTTTCAGATATAAAGTACTCCAATATTAATATTATAATCTGGTTCTCTATCCTATAGAGCAGTGTTTCCCAACCTTTTTATCGCCGCGGACCGGTCAACGTTGGATAATTTTACCGCTTCCCGCTGAGGGGGAGGAAGTTGATTGTTTACATTTTAGATTGTTTTGTTTTAATAATTTTATTTTAATTGTATTTATATATATAAACGTGTTTTCAGAATAATATATAGCTACACCACAAAAATTAATATAAAGTGATTTAACAAGGAATATAAAGTGATTTTCATAAAAAGTAGCCCAAACCCAAGAAAAATATGCCGCAGTAAATAAAATGGGAAATAATTTAATGTTTCTTGTGCGAACCAGTAGCGTTTGATCCACGGAATGGGAATTGGAGGCCACTGCTATAGGGAACCTCTTTCTTTAGTATATTTCTCATTTTTTTTCCCAAATTTATCCATTTTTTTGGTATAAAAAAGTTTTTGAATTTCCTTACGTATTATTAAATAAGCTATTCCTGTACTAAAATGAGAAACTGGTTATTTATGGATTATTTTGAAATTTTAAAAACACTATATTGTTAACAAATGTATGAATTACAACGTTGCAAATTTTCATGAAAATTGTAGCATTTGTCTGTCTATCACTTTTTTTGTTCAGTCTCTCGTATATTTGGCGAAGACAGCTTTAACATGCAACATTTAGACGAATCTCAAAAATTCTAGCTTGACTTTCGTACAACAAAAGTTAATCTTTTTTTATGAAATTATGTGTGTGGACAGTAACAAATGTAATCTGGTATTGAAAGCATTTCTTAGAGCTGTAATGTAAATAATATTTGTATCCTGTGTAAAATAATATAAAAAACTTTTTGGAAGCTTGTAGTAATGTACTAAATTTGACACTTAAGCGAAACAGATTAAAAAAAACCGTTTTTTACTTTTATTGGTGCTTTTGACAAAAATGATAACCACGTGATATATAATGATATCAAAAGGGAAAAGTCTACATTTTTCAGATCCAGCTGAAAAATGTATGTGTCGATTGTTTTTAATTTAGTTTTCATCTCCACCAATCTTCTTTGCCACCTCCGGAAGGAACTCTGAAAAATAAACGAATAAAAATTGTTAATATTGTTTTTTTTTTTCATTACAAGGCTGAAGAAACATAAAAAGGTATTTTTTGCAGTTCATTTTTTTCTCTATTAATGCCACAGTTTTGAAAAGTTCTACAAATCAGTTTTTATAAACTTGAGTACCAGAAAAATTTTATATTTTATCAAGAAAAAATTATCGGCTATGTCAAACCAAATTTTCTTTTTAATGCGTATGTATGATAGCCTAATTTTCTTCATACACTCGCTTGATTTTGTACAATGATTAAATTTGAGTTAAATTTGGAGTTCATGGCCTTTACTAAGCATATAACTCAACATATTCTCAACCAATTGAAAGTTGCTTGAATTGAAAGCTTTGAAGTTTTGTGTGTGTGTGTATTTACTATTGAACTACGTTCCATAATTTTCTAGTTAAGGGGTGAACTTGGCTATGTGCTCAATTTCCTTAAACCTATTTGGAATTTTTCAAAAATATTAATTTAATAATGGAATGTCGATCCTCCGACATCAAAATCTATCCACCAATGGGAAAGAACTTAAAAGGAGACGGGAACTTGGGTATCTCAAATTGGCAAATATTCTTAAGTTTTCGTGATAGTTTTCGTGATAGTTTTCGTGATTAATATTCTTAACTGTTGATCGTGGGCGTAATTTATTTTGTAGGAGTTTTGGTAAATCAAGCCAGTAACGGTATTCCATTCCTTTCGGACACGTCGCTGTACACGCGTGACTCATTTAAATTCCGTTAACCAAAGTACGCACTGCACCTTTTGCTGTGTTTCCACATCTTTACTAATGAAGTCAGTGTAACAAGTCTATCGTCTGCGATCGCCGAATAATGCCCGCATGTGCGGCAGCCTCAGACTAGACTCAAAAACTCTTGAAGTGATTTCCAATCCATGGATGAACAGTTTATTACATTCTGTTGGGTAGTTCCATAATAATAAGCCATATCTTTTGGATACTTTAAGCCCGGACACACTGAATTTAAATTGCATTCAAACATGATTACAAATAGTGAAAATGTCATAGAGTTGCTCCAGGGCAAGGGAAACTGTTTTGAACTTTTTACAGTGAATCAAGCTAATAGAAATAGCCTTTAGCTTGAATTTTCCAAGCATTTATCGAATTTCGTATTAGTTGGATTATTTACTTGTTATTGAAGTATCGGTCTTGAATTTTCTTTTTTCCTGTTACTTGATTAATAGGTAATGTACTAAATACTAAGTATTCTCTTTTACAAAGAGTGAAAATTCTTATATCCTTCGCTTGAAGCTTGTCTTCAGGTAATATCCCCGATTTTGCAAGCACAAAATTTGCGATTTTCAATATCCTTGATACTTTCTTTCTCCCGTAAGATTTGGTATCTTGGATTAACGTTGGTGGCAAGCCGTTGGAAAAGGCTAACACGATCTCGTTCATTCAACTTACCTTCTAATCATTCACATTCTTTTTTTTTTACTTTTTTTTATTTCATCATAAATACACCGCAACTTAGTAAAATGTGACCCTTGTGTTGATAGAATCGATCTTAATTTAGCAACAAATACTTACGGTACAGGTATGTACTTGACTTTCTTTCCTCCTCCGCCGCCTCCTCCTTTATCTTTGGTGAAGACAGGCACAGGAAGAGGAATGGGAATGATGGCTGTCATTCCATTGGACTTCAGACCAAAAGTGACACCTTTGCCTCCTCCTCCCCCATCATGCCAACCTCCCATCATATGACCATCATGGCTTCGGCCATCATCTTGTAAATGCCGCCTTCGGTCAGGGGTGGATGACCCACCAAAAGCGGGGATTAGCGTCAAAACCCAAAAATTAGTGACATTCTCTTCAAAATGAAATGGAGGGGTTTTTGGGAAAAAATGAAGAAGTGAATCAGGCTGCTGAAAAGGTTTTCGACGCCGTAGCCAATGTCTATAAGAATACAAAAGAACAAAGTGAACATTACTTTAAAAAATAAATAAAAGCTCTCCCCTCCCATTTTTTAAGGTATGATATTATTGACTGAAATTGATCTAATTTGGGGGATTCTAAAATACGTTTAAAGTCCCAAAGTCCCCAAAAGGGGTCCCCAAAAAAGGATCCCAAACGACTCTTTTCCCAATTTTCCCATTAAATTTGCCTTTTTAAAATTTAAAGGAAAACGCGTTGTTGGGGAAAAATTTAATTTTAACAAAAAAATAAGTACAAAAAAAAGTAATATTAATGATAAAACACCCGGAATATAAATTATTTAACTATTTTAAATATTTATTACACAAAATTCGTAACCATAAAAAAAAAAAAAAAACCAGGGGAAATTTTGGGAAAATTATTGGAAAAAATAAGTCAATAATATACAATGAAGAAACATAAATTAAAGAACTTATAAAATCCAGTTTCTTCTTGTGATTTCAGTTTTAAAGCTTACTTAAACTAGAAATTTGTATAAAAGTGTGATATATTAATATATTCTACAGTTAAATTATTGATTTTCTTAAGCATAACAAATTTAGCAAAGAGTTTTCCTAGCAATACACCCAATACCCTTTTATACAGTCTCCTTTACACCCTTTTATACAGTCGTTTCTTACACAATTTTGAAATAACACGGTTTATCAATATACTTTCTTACATACGCTATTTTTTAATTTAGCACGAATCCCTCCTTTCTCAAATGTTTTTTAATTCTAATTTTAAACAGGGGCGTAGCTATCGCCATATCAGCCGTATCATTGATACGGGGCCTTCAAGGTGCAGGGACGTACATAAGTAAGAAATTGTAAAATGTTATTAATAGTCTTATAAACAGAGTTACATTAATAAAATCCTGTGTCACTGGTTTCAAACAGCTAAAATTTTTCCGTACCAACTCTACACCTTAATTCCCGAAATTTGAAATCTTTAAAAGCTGGTATTGTTTTGCTTAAAATTGACTCGGAAAGGTTTGTAAAGGTTCCTCCGTACAGACTCGGAAGGATTTCAAAAAAATTACTATCCAAAATGGCTGGTCAGAAAGATCGTTTCAAGTAAGATACAGATAACATTTAGACTAGTATAAATGAGATGTTATATTTGCTTGTAAATGACAACTTCAATTGGTTTGTTGATTGATTGATTATAGATAAACGTCGCTCATAGAAACTACAAGAAGGCTTGATTCTTAGTTGAAAATTTTCCAAATTTGGATCCAATGAAAGACAATAATAGATTTTATTTATTTCGGTTCTTTTTTTATTACTACATTTTATTGCTACGAGTTACATTACATTTTTTAATAGTATACTTTTCATCATCGATATATTTTTATTTTCAATATTATTCAGAAAACTACTTACTAAAGAACTTTAAATGAAATTATATTTTTGTTAGAAATAAAATATAAAAAAAAATTAAGCTATGTGTGACGATTTATTGTAATGAAATACTACAGCAGGTGAATACTCTGAAATTTTATATGAGGAAATACTCCATTTTTTTTTCAAATTTATCATAAATTATACACTTATTTATAAATAAATGAGCAAATATTTGTAAAACATTTTTGAATATTTCGATATTTACCAAATACAGTAAGACCCCGCTTAACGCTGTTTCGTTTAGCGCTGTTTCAGTTTAACGCTCTTTTATTTGAATTGTGGGATTCCCCGAAATAGCACGCAGTGGTAGGCTTCCCGATATGATATCCGAAGCAGTTTATCTGTGTTTCTTCTTTGCAGCGGTATTATAGGAAAGTATTTTTATCGTTTCAAACATTTGTTGACGATATTGTAAGTATAAATTAATATAATATAACGATTGCTATAGTGACAAATATTATGATTTTTAGTTTTTATCATGGGTGATAATAAAAAACACGAAAATAAAGCATAAAAAAGCATTTCAATAGAAACTAAAATGCAAGTGATTAGAAGATTAGATACGGGTGAGCGTCAATCTCAAATTGGTGCTGCATTGAATTTGCAACCCTTAACAATAAGGATCATTCTTAAGAATAAAAAAAAAAATACTTCATCGGTTTTTGAAATTTTACGACAAGCTCTGCAACTAAATTACCCGTTCTATAAATATTACAATAAAAGGGAAAGGGAAAAACGATTTTTAGGGATGAGGCAAAATTGAACCAAAAATGCCTTTAAAAGAATTTTCTTGATAAAATGGCAAAAAAGGGGAAATAAAAGAAGAGATTGAATGACCCTGAAATGAAATTATACTGACTTAAATTTTATTTATTTTTATTTTCATATTCTTGATTATGTTTCTTATTTGTAAAAAAAAAATTTTTTGTTTTATTATTTAAAAAAAACTTAATTTAAGAAATTTAATTTTTAAAAAAATCCCTGACCAACTTTCTACCCATTTTCCCCCTAACCCCATTTTTACAGGTGGGGATAACCTCGTTTAACGCTGTTTCATATTACGCTCTACTTTGATGGAACAAAAACCCCGTTTGGGGGATTACTAGGGCTTTAAATAAATTTATTTGTATTTTAAATAAATCTTTTTACTAATTGAAAAACTTTCTAGATTTCTTTCATGCATATTGAATTATCACAATATCGCCATACAAATGACTATCATGACACGGAATACATATTTAGTTTAGATATTCAGATTTGCATAATCGTTATTAAAGTATCCCAATCTTATGGATACAGATCTCAGACAGATATCTCAATTTTATCTCAAGTGATTTTAATTATTCATTTTTAAAATTTTACCCGACTCATCTTAAGAATGTATTAGATTTTTCAAATGTTTTTTTGTAAATAAATTGTCACAAAAATTGAATTTAAGTCTTTTGCATGTACATGTCTCAATTCATTTAGTGTTGAAATAATTATTCTACGATCCCACAAAAGCTACTGTACATTCCGGGAAATTATGCTTTCGGATATTTATATTCTTTGAAATACTATTTTTTTAGGCTGACAGTTTGACATTTATTTATATTTATTAGTTTTTAATTTATTTTATTTAATGAGGTGTAGTTTTTAGTCGTATCACATCAAGAAATCTATAAAAAAGGGAAAATACCTCGAAGAGAGGCAATTAAACTAATAACAAAAACTGCATTTTCTCTTCTCTCCCTTTTTTAGATGGTTATGTTTTCTTGGGTTTTAATGTGGAAGACATATATCATCTAACAGTACCAAAAGCTTTCAAACTGGATATGTATAAAGTATGTAAATCCCTTCACGCGAGTTAATTTAGAGTGAGCTAAACAGATTAAATTAAGCATACTCGTGATAATTCTAGTGGAAAGATGCTGTAACTCGTAAGACGGCCTCTTGATTTCGGAAATTTGGATGAAGGACATTGTATCTTATGTTTTACGATTTAGTCGAGAAATATTAAATGCTTGCATCAAATATTTTCATAAAAAAGGGAGCCGAAAATAAGATTTAGATTTCAGAAGCAAATTAGTAGAATGACTTATACAAAACTAATGATGCAAATATTAAAAAAAATTGAGTACACCAAAATCTTCTAGAATTTTACGAATAACGGGACATCATTTTCCCATTTTTGTTTTCGACCATCACTAAAAAAGAAGCTCCTACAAGATCCTGCACTGAGTGTTCTACTAAAAGTTATAGAAAAGAAAAAAAAAAAAAAGGCTGTTATTTGGGAATAATTGTAACGTGGGTATATGTTTCCCCTTGCTTAAAATATAAGACAAAAGGAAATTTTGAATATTTTTTTTAAAATAAATGCTACTACTATTATTATTTCAATTGAAAAAGTATAAATATTTTACAATTCGAAATGGAAGGTAATAAAAATCGATGCACGTGTAAGTTTGTAATATTCGACTCTTATCTACAATGTGGATCAAAATCTAAAATTAAAACAAAAAACTTTGATTGAGAAATGTATTTTTATTTTTAGTTTTTGCTAAAATAAGGTCTTAAAACGTGCTTTAAATTTTAAAAAAAAATTGATTTTTTTTTCTCGAAAAAATATGCTTTAAATTTAAAGGAAAACTTAAAAAATGGCGGAAGTACAAAAGAGAATGTGTTTAAATTGTAGAACAAAATATAGAAGTTATATTAAGGATCCCCA
>BMAV01008998.1:0-27342 GCA_019973955.1 Trichonephila inaurata madagascariensis
TTTTGTTCCAAATGTTAAAAAAATTTTTACTGAAAAAATTTATTCCTCTCTTTAAAAGATTTGTTTGTTGCTCTTTTATTATATGTTTTAAATTTAAAATTTTTTAATTAAATTTAATGTTTTTTTCGTTTTAAACACCATACTTCACTTCAGTTAAAATTTAAATAGTTTAAATCTGCAAAATTCAATATTAGGAAAAGCAGCAATAGCGAAAAAGGGGGGGGTCGGAACCCCAAAGCCCTTGTTTTTTTTCCGATTATAATTCAAAGTATATGTACGAAAAATTTAACTAAGTATTTGATATTAATGATTAATTTTATTAATTACTGCTAATTATTTATTCAATAATATTTACTGTTTTTGTTCCCAAAATCAAAAATCAAAAGGAGTATGATAAAGTTTGGGGAACTTTTGACCCCGTTTAAAAAATTCTTTGGCTACTGGTAAGCAGGGTTTCCCCCCAAACCCGGAAAGGCAAGGGGTCTATGAAACAAAAATTTTGGGAAACATCTGTTGTATAGGATCTGCGTTTATTTTTTTTACTCAAAATGACAAAATTGGTATTTCCGGTGAAGCGTCTCCCTCACAAAAAGGGACACTTGTTAGGATTTTAAAACAGCTCTCACCTTTTATGAACTTTCCCTAACTAACTAACTAAATTTAAAGGATCGTGGGCCGGCCCCGGGGCCCTTTCCCCAAGGGGAAAAAAGAAAACCATATCTTAAAAAAAATAAAAAAATAACGCATCTCACCCGAACGGTGAGGATGAACGTGCCCCCAAGCACAGCGTTCTATCAACAGGCGCTGGCGGGGGGGGGGAAAGCCGGAAGGGGGTGGGGGGCGGCCAGAGGCCATCAATAAAGGTGACAGTTCCCAAATGAACCCAATCTGAATGTTTCGTTGTGTGTTGTGGATGGCGGCGGGGGATGGCAGTCTTTTTTTGGGCATCGGGACCGATACACAGTCCTCTCCCTTTTTTAAGAGTTTTTGAAGTGGGGCTTGATTTCTTTGGGGGGAAAAGTCTGGATGTAGCATGGGCTTTGGCTGCACGGGGGAAACCGGGAGAAGGGGGGCAAGGGTTATTTTTTAAGACTAATGTTTTTATACATGGTGAGAGCTATTTTGGGTGCCTTATTGGGGAGGGGAAGGGTATCCTCGGTGGCTGCCCAGGGGATAAAAAATTTTTTAAAAAATAGAAAAGTGGAATACGCTTGTCCCGTGGGGTAAAAAAATAGAAAAATAAAAAAAGAAGAAAAAAATTAAAAAATTTAAAAGTTTACTTGGTGCAATAATTACATAATTATTGCGAGGATAAAAATCCAAGGGGGTTGTAGGAAACAGGGATTCTTCTCGGGCCTTTTGGGATGTCATTCAGTTATAAACATCTAAATTAATCATATTTGCATTGTTTGTAAACTGAATTATTAAAAATTTTTGGCAACTTTTTTTAATGTGAGCTTTGAAACTATTGATTTTTTGAGCTTTTTTTTAATGTAATCATTTTGCATATAGCGACAAGCTTTACGACCATTTGAAAATAAGAATTTTTTTCACAGATTTAAAATATTTATATTTTGCTTTGCAGCATTAAAAATGGGACAAGCTTGTGTGTTGTGTGTGTTAGGACTGCTTATATTTGGGAGTGTGAAAAGAGTGTTTTGTCGTGTTATGGGGGCGGGCGGGTTTCCCCCACTTCGTTGAAGAGTATGCATATTTAATTTTAGGATGAGGATAAGTGAACACAATGTTTGTGCTTTAAAAATTGGTTTTTTCTAAAATTCAATAGTTTTAAAAAACATTTCTATACCCCGTTCACCTTAAGTTGGCAGCGCGGGGAAAGGGGAGCGGGAGAATCCCCATTTAGGGGGTACTCTAAAAATTGTTAAAAAATAAAATTTTATTAGCTTTTTTTTTAATAGTATAAGCCCCCTTCTTTAATCGAAATATTTAAAGTTTATGTTTCAATATGTTTAAAAATATTGATTAATTAACTAGAAAACTTTTTCCCAATAAAATCTCAATAGTTCCCAACATGTTGATTGATTTTTTTAAATGAAAAAAAACGTTTAAAATTTTAATTCACATCTTTCATTACATTGATTTTTTAAGTGACTTATGCTATTTTCAAAATAAACGACTCATATATCTTTAGTTTCATAATTTCATTTATTACATCTGTTTATAAAATAAAAATTTCTATATCTTGTTTATTAATAATTAATCATCTGTTTCCATTATCACTGTTTTAAATCAGTTTGTAATTATTATTCATATTACATGTAAATGCCGTTCATGTACTTTAAAGCTTAGATATACAGAAGTACATAATAAATTTGGGGATTAATTTCAAAATTTATCAATATTAAAACTTATAATCTTTTATAAAATTTATAGTTTATCTGGAAAAATATCTCGATGCATACTTCAAAATTAAGTTACTAACATTATATGCAAAGTTTATATATTCAGCTCAATAAGTATAACTTTTAAAGAAAAAAAAGATTTATTATAATAATTTAATAAAAAAATTATATTTTTTTGATATTTAAAACTGTGTTTTGTTGTAAAAATGTTTAAAATTTCAAAAAACAACAAATAAGTAGGCGCACGAGATGTAAAAATATTATCTAAGAACGAAGCTAAATCAAAGCGAATGGCGCGAATATTTCGGAAGAATGTAATCTTGAAAACCGGTTTTTCAGCCAAATATTGTTGTTGTCAGCCAAAAAGTCATGTGGTTGTTTCTACTGTATTCGTTCACAGGGTTAAGAATAAATGCTTTAAGATGTGATTAACTTAAAATATATCTTTAAACCTACAATTTATATAATACATGATACTTTTAATAATTTTCTGGGCATTTGCATTGATTTAAATTCCCGAACATGTTGGAACTACTTTTCAAGTGGATTGTTACATTCCCTACCTTTCTCCAACGCTGCCAACTTGAGGTGAAACAGAGTATATAGAGTTTAGTGATGTAATTAGAAAAATCGGCTCCATGTGTAGGTCGTTGTGTATGACGTCATTCCGAACGTACCAGGGTGCGTTGGTCATGACCCCCAGTATTTTTTTTGGAACTACTTGTATTTTTTGTGGGGGGCACCCCTTTCCAAACCGGGAAGCGTACGTGACCCTGGGCGAAAAAAATTTTCTAAAAAGGATTACTTTATTTTCAAAATAGGGGGTGACCTTCCCCCTATGGGGGAGATGGCTAAATAATTCTCCCCCAGAATTTTTCCAGAGAGATATCTATGTTTTTTTTGAAATTTAGGCAGCTTTTAAATGTGTGGGCAGATATTTCACTACCGAAACCCACTGGATGTTGTCATAAAAAGTTTTGAGTTGGAAAGGGGGGTCTATCCCCTTTTTTCCCCTGAATATTAATTGCTTGAGATTTATCAGCATTAATTCAATCACCCCCAGGGGTGAAGCCAAACTTCTAGTATGTCGAGAAAAATTTTGAATAGCTTTAATAGTGTACTTTAGCTGGATTTCCCTGTGATAACACCGGAATCATCCGCCAGGAAAATACGACGGTGGAGTGTTGTGGAAAGTCGTGGGAAAAAAATGTTTTTATAAGTAGGGTAAAATTTTACAGACCCCTGAGGAACGAAACAAAAAGGTTGGGGTAGGGTTGTTTACACGAACTCAAAAAAGTTCTATTTTGAAAAAAATTAAATGTATGATTTTAATTAAATAGTCGAAACTGCAGTTTAATTAACTTGTAGGGAACCATCTTTCCACAATCAAATCCCTTTTTTGACACCCAAAAAGACACCTACCAGAATTTGGGGGCAAAACCTTCATTTATAATATTTGTTACTCGTATTAGTTTTTGTAGCGTTGAATGGCCCCCGGAACCCGTATGAACATTCCACGTCTTGAAGATCACCTTAAGCCCCCCTTTTCCCGGATTCCACCGTCGCGGGCCCAAAAGCCTGCATGCTACATCCCGGGGGCTGGTAATTCCCCGAAACCCCACTTCAAAGACTTAAAAATATGGGATTGAGGGGCTGTGGTTTAGAGATGCCCCCAAAAAGACTGCCATCCACCCCATCCCAAAGGGCTGTCACAGTTGTAAAAAGGGTAAAAATAATGCTAGTTCTTTTTTTTTTTTTTTTTTTTTTTATTTTTGGGGGCGGGGGTTAAAAAAGCAATAAATTTTGACCATGGGGCCCTTTTTTCTGTACAAAAGATCAGTGGTGAAATGCTTTTCCCCCCTCAGAAAGTTGAAAAGAAAAAAGATGTTTTGGGAATCCCCTTCCACACTTAAAAAGAATATATCTTAAAAAAAATTTTCAAAGTACACTGGTTTTGCAAAAAATTAAGCAACAATGTAAAAATTTGGGAATTTCCATGAAATTGCAGAAAAAAGGGGGGTCCGGGGATCGGTGTGGAAAGTAAGTCAGTAGAAAACGTCATGCGTATCAAAAAATCGGGGAAAAAAAACGTCAGAAGCGATGTGAGCTTGCAAAAAGCGTGAAAGTCGGGCCGCTGCTCAACGGGGAATGAAATGAAGGACGGAGACGCAATTCACCATATTCTTTGCAAGTGCCAGTGAGTCAGTTCGTGAAATATGGCTAGAAGAAATCATCTGGATGACTTCACACGTGGAAGAATGATCGGAAAGCTGGAGGAGGGGCGTACTGTCACCAGTGTAGCTGCAGAGTTCGGAATCAACAAAAGTGTCGTTTCGCGCGCTTGGAAAGCGTTCCAAACCACAGGTACAGCTGTTAGAAAGGTTGGTGTGCCGCCCGAGAACGACAACGCAGGATGACCGATATATCATCCTGCGGCGAAAAGTTCGACAGCAGTCTGCAAGCTCCATTGCTCAGAAACTCTGTACAGCAACAGGTCAACAAGTGTAGAGGTTTACTGTGGCCAGACGCCTTCACAAAGGGGGCCTGTTCACCCGCCGTCCTGACCGCTGCCTCCCGTTGAAAGATGGCCACCGAAGCCACCGTTTACAGTGGGACAGAGAGCACAAAACTGGACAACTGATCAATGGAGTCGTGTTCTCTTTACGGATGAGAGTCGGTTCAGTACCAGAAGCGATTCTCAACGCGTTTTGATTTGGAGAGAGATCGGGACCCGGTTTTATCCCAGTAACATCAAGGAAAGACATCGTTACGGTGGTCCTGGAGTTCTTGTCTGTGACATTATGCTGAACGGCGGAACTGACCCCCGACAGAGGGTCTGTAACCGGGGATCGCTTTGTGGGAGGTATTCCCCCCCATGTGCATCTTTTGAGGTGCCATTGGCCCGACTTCTTTTTTTATGGATGACAATGCACGCCACATCGCACTTTGCTGTTGAGGAGCTGCGGAAGGGGAAGATATCACTGAATGGTTTGGCCAGCGTGCCCCCCAGATTTAAACCCATGAACATGTGTGGGATGCTTTGGGGAAGATTGCCACACGCTCACATCCGAACAACCAACAACTAAACAGATGTTGATTGAGGAAGGGGACTCCTCCTCAAGAAAGTTGGCCAGCTGGTTCTGGTATGGGAGACGGTGCAAAAAACCATTGTAGAAAGGGGGAGGGCATATACCATATTAAGGAACATCTGTTGTTGTTCTTCCTGTTGATAGACAATCTGGTCAGATACTATGCGTTCAAAAAAGCTTTTTTTTGTTTGTTTCCCAAACCATATGCGTTGTATTCCTTTTCAGCGCCGATGCTTTCGTCACCCTTTTTACGACTAATACTCTCCCCATTTCAGAATTTCATGTCTCTCGATGATTTTTCGTGAAGTTATGGAATAAACCCACCTGTTGCTTAAGTTTTGCACACCAGTATATATAAAAGATAAAATTTTTTTGATATCATATGTGACAATTTTAAAAAGTATTTATTTTTTATTAAAAATTTCATGTTTAAATTTAATGTTATTTACTCATGGAAAATATTAATTTTGATCCAATTGTCAAACGCATGTATTACATTTAGTAACTGAAAAGTGGGGGGGTAGTTACGCCATGCTTACACCTTTTTTTTTCCTTTTATTTGTACCCTTTTGTCCCCCGACAATTCAAATCTAATTCTAACCCCTTAACCCTTTTTCTAAGAGTTTTTGTATTCCTGGTGGCCGCGGGAACTTAGTGGTTATGGTCACGAGCCTCTGGGTGTTTGGGTCGAGTCCTGTTGCCACTAAAGACACCCTGTAATGAGGGCCCTTTCCCGCTGATTGGTAGTTAGGAAAGAGGGGGAACTCAGGGGTCCCCCCTGCTGACCGAGGTTCAAAATTACAGGTTTGTGACGTTGCTTTTTAGAGCAACGTTAAACACAAATGAAAAATTTCCGGTTTTTTTACCCACTAAAAAAAGTACACACCCACAACAGTGGTTTTAAACTTTTTCCACGGGAAACCCTTTGGGGTTTACATACATGGCCCGGGTTCCACGAGTCACAAAAATAAATCGGGAAAAAAAATATTAATTTGGGCAAAATGGATTCCCTTCTTGAAGTTTCGAGCCGATTTTAAAAAAGTTGACGGGAAAACATCACCCGCCTTATCTGGGGCTAAGTTTCTTTTCGTTGTGAGCGATGTTCGGTGGTAGAAGGTGTGGGTTCTGGGGGGGAGACAATGGGGGTTTAGGCAGGCCAGAGTTGAATAGCATTGGTTAGTGAGCTTTTTTGGAATGACTGACCCGGCAGAAGGAAGAAAAAAATATTGAATTAAAATTAAATAAGGGGGGAGTTTCATAATATGACATTGGGAAAAAAAGAAGGAAGAGGAAAATTAAGGGAAAATATTGACATTAAATTATAAAAAAAGGGGAAAAATTTAAACAATAAGGCCAAAAAATTTGAAACGCTTGTTCTTTGACATCAATTTTTTTTTAAACGGGGGTCTAGTAATTTTTTAAATTGTTTGCATATTTGCAAATATTTTTTAAAAAGATCCATTATATTTTGAAATTCAGAAGTTTTGAACGTTAGAATTAGAAGCAGAAGTTTGGGAGAAGCTTTGACTTTCCCCTAGGGTATTCGATCTGAGGGGGGGGGATCATTATTTTTTGGGATTTCCCTGGGTAACGTTAAAAGGACAAACCCTCGAAACTTTATTGTATTAAAATTTTTTTTATTTCTATTTGGGGGGAACCCCTTTTTTTGGGTTTATGGGAAAAATTTAGGGCATTTCGTGTAACAGGCAGAATGCCCGTACACGTCTTTTATACAGTAGGGGTTTTCCATTCTACTAGAGATTTCGCAGTTTTTGGGTGGTGTTTTCCCAATAATTAAGGCAACGGGTTTCATGTGGAGTTAGTGCCGTGTGATAAAAATTGTTGCATTTATAACATTGGGAAACACCCTGATAAAACCTTCAACAATTTCTAAGTGACCAAGATGAAAATGTCAAAGACGGTAGCATTAAAAGTATTTCTGGGTAAGTTAACTAAAAAAAAGGAAGGGGGTTTTGGTACGCTTTGAAATTAATTGGGTACAACTAATTATAGAGTGACAATGCTTCTAAATCTTTTTGAATTCTTCCGTTGGGGGTAACCGAGGAGACCAATTACAGTTTTGATTGGCTTTTTTTCTTTGGGCTGTATGACTAAAATTTCAAAATTAATCAGTTTCCAAAAAGGGGGTAATTTTTTTTTCCGTCCGTGTTAGCGAAAAGTTTAATGTACTCTCCTGCCGTTTTTTTTTTTAAATTAGGGGAAATTTTTTAGTAATATTTTTTTTAAATTGTTTTCTGTAATTTATAACTTTTTTAAAGTTATAGGAAAATGGGTTTTTAGGGCGGGGAGCTTTTTTAACACTCTTCTTCCATCGGTTCTTCCTGATTTAACATTTCAAAAATTTTTCCGCGTGGGGATAGGTTAAAGTACTTTGTTTGGGGGGGTAGGGGGGTTTTTTTTTGGGAAAAGGGAAAAAACCCTTTTAAATCCCGCTTCTTTTTTGTTTTTGGTTGCTTTTTTTCATTTACATTGAAAGATCTGAATCTGAGTCGTTAGTTTTTAAAAAGTATGGTCAGTGTTGGGGTGTAAACAAGGGGATGTCCCAAAACTCACTTACCATTTTTTTTTTCCTTATCCCAGAAAATCTCTATGCTGTTCTGATCTGCAGGACGAGTTCAGGTCTTCCAGTCCTTTTCTCATTTTTTGAGATGATGCGGTGACCAGCAATAGTATTATCCAAAGTGCTTTAAAAGCTTCCAACCAGCTTTTCTTTTTGGGAAGCAGATAAAAAAAGGCTGAAATATGCTCCCGAGGAGGAAGATATAGAAGACCTTTATCTATGAAGTTTGTATCCTCACAAGAATTTAAAGCTCATTCCTGTCATTTGAAAATGAAAATTTTTTTTTTTAACATAACTTTATTTGGTAATACTTTTAAACTTTTTTTATAATATAATAAAAGATATTAAAAAAAAATGTTTTTTTATATATATTATGTAATAGATTGTAAAAAAATTTTTTTGTTTACTATTCCGGTTTTAAAGATAATTGTATACCCTTAGTATACAATGTCTTAAAAAACAAATATTTTTCCCAATGGAAAGTGTCCCTTTTTGATATTTTTTGGGGAAAATTGATTGATTGATTGAATATTAACGTCGCACTGTTCAGCTAACGAGGGTTTTTGGCGACGGACCACGTTTTTGAACCCAGGTCAAGTGACGTGGAAAACCCCGAGCAGGCACCCCCTCTCAACTACCACCCACACCAACGGGAGGATTTTCCTCTCGACAGATTTCCCGGCATCGCCCCCCCACGCGGGGGGTCTTTAGTGGTACTGGGCTCGAACACGTGAAAAGGCTACCCAAGTCCGATCCCAAACCACTGGTACCGGGCCCCCAAATTTTTTGGGGAAAACACCACAAAAAGGAAGGGGTAACGACTTATCATTATCAACAGATTTGATGTCCAAACTTAATTAAAACCCCTTTGAACCATGTTTTTAAAAAAGCAATAAATGAAAATTTTTTTTCATGATATTTACCTTGGATTGAATTTTATGTAAAAATTTTTTTTTGAATATTATTATTTTTGGCAAAATTAACTTTACCCAAACCCCTTTTGAAAAAAGTTTTTTTATTAATATTTTGTGAAAGTTGACCTCTGTACAGAGGCTCAACTATGTTTTTTAAAAAAATTCAAATTATTTTTAGAGTTACAAACCATTTGAAATAATTATCTATGTATTTTCTAAAATTTCTCCTTCTGTTTTCGTAAAACAAGGATAAAACCATTCCGAGTTATTCATATTTCTTAAAATTCTAGTTCATCCCTCTGTACAGAGGTCTGAGCTAACATACAGGCAAAAATATTAATACACAATAGAAGCATTTTTCACAAAAGGAGAACATTTGGAAAAAAAAGGTTATTCTAAGTTAATTTTTTGCCAAAATATTGTATTTAAATAAATTTTTTTTGTCATAATGGCCTTAAAACAATTTTATGCATGTATTCTAATCTAAGTGACAGTAAATATCATCAATATTATCCATTTACACGCTTTTGCACAATCACGATTCCGAACGTAGTCGGATACCTTAAAGCGTAGTGCAAGCTCCTAAATTTTTTGTTGCAAATTCATACAAAATACTTACTATATTCCTCTAAACATTTTAATGCCATTCCCAGAACAATGTGTGTATAAGTGAAAAATATTTCTTGGCATAAGTGGTTGCAAAAACAACAAAGTATAAAAAATAAATTAAGCTCAGAATATGTAATGCGATTGCAATTAATTCTCAGTGGGCTAGACCTCCAACGGTTTGTGTGTGGAAAAATCAAGCAATACATTCTAGTTACTAAACACAATGCATGGGTGGGTGAAACCTGGATCACAGATTAATATTATTAATTAGTAAATTATATTAAAAGTAGTTTAAAATTTTAATAATCGATGCAATACTTTTTTTTTGAATGCCTGTACAAAAAGTGTGTGTAGGGTCTTATTAAAAAATACTTCTTGTTCTTAGGGTTTTGCAAAAGACCTTCTAGTTCTAGGGCAGTGGTGGCTAACCCGTAGCACGGTGCAGCGTAACGAGGGCACGCAAAGACATACGGAAAAAATTAAAAGAAATTTGAATACATGATTATAAATAATTTTCTACAATTTTATTGAAGTGGGGTTGTTCCAGACAAAAGTCTCAAAAATTTGGATCAAAAAATATGTTTGTGTGAATAAATGTTTTCAACTATGAACATAATAAAATAAATATTATTCATATAACTAGCTGATGTGCACCTATAATAATCTAATTTTGTTAGCATCTGCAAAAGTTAATCCTGTAATAAAAATGACTTTTGGTAAAAAAAAAAAAGAATAATTCAAAAGCCACAATAAGTAAATAATAACTGTTTAATAATTTTAAAATTAAACGTTTCAGTTACTCATTTTATTTTGTACCTAACTTAATTGAATTTAACCCAAAAAGTTTATTAACAATAAAACCTAAATTTGCACTTAATCTTATTTTTAAATTTCTTGCATTAAAATGTGCTATTTTGCGTGTAAAAATACCACAATAAGCCTATAAGTAACGGAGTCTTTTACTTTTCCATATTTGTTTGATGGGAATGTTAGCGGCCCTCATAAATATTTTTATCAAATTGTGCTACCGTCCCAAAAAAGGTTGGCCACCCACATGTTCTGGGGTTCTGTGAGTAGAAAAAGATTGAAGACCACTTTTGCGGAATAACCCCACTATCAGTGCTAAAATAGAGTCCTTCCCCATTCCACAGCTGACGTGTGTAAGTAATTCTTCCCGCCGTTTCTAAAATTCTAGCAAAAACTAACAGTCACGTTCTCAAGGTCACTTATCGTTGCCTTTCGAAAGGGGGGGAGTGGTTCGGGGAGTGGTTACTTTGACGTATGGCTTAGGGTTACTTTTATTTTCTAACCCCCCATTTTTTCATGTAAAAAAAAAAAGCAGAATTAGTGTTTCTGAAGTGATTAAAGCCATTATTCGTGTAGCAAAATATTCTTTTTCATAAAATACAGTATTATTAATGTGTATTTAAGCAGTTTATCAAGTAATTTTATTCTAAAGTAACTTTTTAAAACTTTTATACTTAGATTGCATGCACGTAGCGCCATCTGCTGACTTTGTTATAAAGCTTGCCAAATATGGCGTTAAAAAATTCTGGAAGCAAGGATATATGTATTTTTTGTAATTTAAAAATTTTCTAGACTATTTCTAACATTTCTACAATTCAAGGCGGATTTATATGAGTAATTAACATTGTCAGCAAAAATTTTACGCCTGAATAATGTGATTTCGTTGTACTAAAGTACCCTAACCATTTCAGTACATTTGGCAGTCCCCCTTAAGAGTATATTTTAGATGAAAATTCATACTTTTGTTAATTTAAGAATTTTAAAATTTAATTGAAATACTAAATATCTACAAAGAATTTGCTTAACGGGTTCTCATTATTGCTTCTCAACCGCATCTATCAAAAGATCAATCTTCTGGTATTATCTCATCTTTTTTTTCTCTCCAGAAACATAATAAAGAACTCCCGCCAAATAGCAGCTCCCTCTAGCGAGGGTATCTGAAGAAAATAAGAATTTTTAGGAAAAATCAAAACATGACGGAAATACTATATAAATTGTAACTTAAATTCCTAAAAGAATACCACATTATAATTACTGGCATACACAAGAGTGAGGTTTGGGGATTCAAACTCGCCCATTCCATAAACCAACACATTTTTAATTTTCAGCATAAAAAGATTACATCTCGGTTCTTCTGTCTTCGTTTTTTTTAAAATTACAACTTCTTATCTATAAAAGAAGTCTATTTACGCCACTGGTCGTCATATTCTTGCAGTGAGCTGCACAATATTGGCTCATCTACCGTATAAGACTGGATACAAAGATTTATAAATCGTATGATTTTAGGACTTTCTGAAAGTTTTGTAGGTTTAAATAACTTGAAAGCTTTTGAATTAAAAAAATAGAATGCATTTATCTTCCTAATCTTCGTTTGAGCGTTTTCGGTTGACTATACTACAATACTGGCCTTATAATTTGTGAATACCTCAGTGCAATGTGCCATCTCCAAAATATCATCAATAAATGGATGTGTGTTAAATATGACTTCCTGATTTATTTCAGACATGGATACTTTAAAAATGATATTCACGTTTCTTCACGTCACAGGGATATGGATCTGCAATAGATCCTCCATCCCTATCTGATAAGTATTTTGGCGCTGACAAGTGGAAAACCTGAGTGGGAAAAACAAAGTTCACTGAGTCAGTTTAAGTGATCAGATTGTCTGGTAGGGTAATGCAGGCGAATGACGTCACAGTCAAATGACATTCAAGTAACCCACGAACTTTTATATACTATGCTCTCCAAAAGTACTTCACTAGCCAATAGCTGTTTTGTACGAAAATTGATCATGTATTAATAAATATATCTCCTAAATAATGGCGTAGGCTAGTCTCTATAGCAGCGGGTACTCAACCTTTTTTCTGCTGGGCCGCATACATATGTCATCTACTTTATGCGGGCCGTATACGTATGTTAGTTATTTCACATGGGCCGCTACATGAAGATAAATGGTGGAGGGGGGAGAAATGCTTTCAGACCAAGATAACATTAGAAATTTAAAATGTGGAAAATTGATGAAAATATTATAATTCCTATGTGTGTGTTGCTTCTTTTTTTAATCATCATTTTATATATTTTTTTTTATTTTTGTCACTAATACTAAATTAGAAGTATTTAAGAAACACTCATTCATAATTTCTACGTAACTCAGTAAACAGTTTCATATAATTACCAATAATATAACAAACTTCATTTGATGTCTTTGTTGCCACTGTGATATTACCGCTAACAAAACATGTTGTTGCGCTTGCAAAGATTATTCAAGAGAGTCTATTTATCACATCTCGAAAGAAATCTTCGAGGAAAAGTGTCATTGAATGATTCCTGTTTATTGGTATTGTTTAAATACAGCACTTTCGTGAGAAATCAAACAATTACTGATCCATTTTTGTTTTTCACTATCAAACTCCCAATCGTCTTTAAACGGTATATTTTCTTGCAAGATATGAAAGATAGTTAACAATTAGTTTCACCCATAAAATTGTCACTACTCCATTGTTGTCTGTTATCACTAACCGTAACCGTTCCAAATAGAAAAATAATATCAATGCGTATCTGTACAACACCGAGAGCAAACAGCAAAATTGATATATTTGATTTCTTGTCAAAGAACTTCCCAACCAAATTTTTAATACAATGTTCTTAAATAAGCAAATTTCTCAGAACAATGGACCATGACCGGGCCACTTAAAAAGGCTAGGTGGGCTGCAGGTTGAGTATCACTGCTCTAGAGGGTCTTGGTAGTCCTAGTGGGCCCTTTCTAAGGGCTCCTTAATATTTTGGTTGTACGTTTTGGAACCCACAAAGCTTGGGGGCACCGTGTCATTGATACGGTGGTAGCTACGCCCCCGCGTCTAAAGTGAATCCAAAATATAATACTTTGGGGTCAGTTTAAAAAAATTTAATAAGAAAAAAGTATTAGATAATGACAATAATTTTGAGCAGTTATGATAAAAATTGTGAAAGTTATTGAGATAGCCCCATTATTTGATAATTTATGAATCTTGATATTAAGTAAACTTCTCAAATACTTTTTAAGTATTTTATTATTTGCCAATTAAATATTCAAGGATAATTAATGCTTTTCGATTCAGATTCAATACACATAAAAATAAATTTTCGAATGCTTTTTCATTTTCTTATCTAAAAAAATTTGGGGATTTGTTTCTTTTTCTTGAATGTGATATTGGGCCATTTCATTAACTTTGATTTAAAACTTCTATTTGTTTTATTGTATTGACAGTTAGTAATGTATTGATAATGCAACTATAATTTATCAAGTATTCTTTAAGAGAAAGATGTGGAACAGTGCCGATTTAAGCTCATTTCGGATCCTGGGTGCAGAAGATCTACGAGCCCCCTTCCCACTGGTAGATCGAAATTTACTACCAGAAAACCTGGTTAAGCCCAGCTTATTTGGGCCCTTTTGCACCATTTCGGGACCCGGGACCCAGGGCGTTTACGCCAAATGGATAAATAGGCACTGAAGTGGAAGACCTTTTTTAATCTTTCCTAAATTCATAAACCCTGAAGGAATCCATGGACCAATAATTAAAAAACCATGAGTGCCATGATGTTCTCAAAAAAATGCTTGGAGTTATCGAATTGGAATTCAGTTTGGGCCAATCCATTTTAATCTATGAAATTTAAATGGAATATGAAGAAATTAAGTACTATCTCTATTACTTCTTATTTTAATTAAAACATTACCGCATACATTGCTAACAAACTATCTTTTGCTCACCTTCAAAATGAATTACACATTCCGTAATGTTACATAATTGCCTATTAGAAACACTCCTATATCAATTAAAAAAGATTGTCAAATAAGTAACAAAATTGGTACGAAACAATGATTAAGAAATCGTCTATTGTTTAACATTGCGGCAGTCTAATCTAATTGATGAATAATGAACTCTGAAATCCAGGAGGCGCTGCAGTCGTCTGAGGTTAATCCAATCGTTTTGTCAAAGAACATCGAACTGAACTGAAATAAATTCAACAACGTTGTGCGCATAAACGTTGCTCTGTTCGTCTTCTGGCCGTATATTCTCTTGTGGCGGAAACTCGAAACGGACGCGCCGGTGTTGAATCGTTTTCAGTATGGCAGACACCGGTGATGTGGATTCTGAGCTGATTAAACGTAATGACAGTTGGATCGAAATGGAGAGAAAAACCTCCCTCACTGATCCTAAACATTCTCGTTTTCAAGTAGCAAAAGTAGATTTTGCCTCCGATACTCCAAAATGTAAATTTGCGAACGATGCCGATGCTGCAGAAAGGCAGCCTTTGACAGATTCAGTGTCAAACGCTGATGGTGATCGTTCCTATGATACCCACAATGTTCGAAGTTTGAGACATTATACTCGAGAGGCTCTTCCTCGAGCTGATCACTACAGAAATGTTATGTCAGTGCATGGGCAGTTGAACCGGCCTACTCTTGATGAACTCCATGATCCGTCCTTAAGTACATCCCCCGATCACAAAGTAAGCCTTTTTTTTTAAAAAAATTCTTTTTATAGGGGAAAAAATCCGATTTTAAATTGGACCATTTTGGAACATGACTACATAATTCACGCATTTTAACTTTTTAATTATATTAAAAATGCCAAAACTAGAATCTGTATCTTTTTAATTTTTCATCACTGTTGTTTGAACTGGTCTATAAATTGTTTCTTAAATCTCCCCCGGTAACTAATGTAATTTAAAATTTGCGTGTAAACTAAATTTTCAAAAAAATTCTAAATTATAATTTTTTATGCGTTAGGAATGGGTTTGTTCCGTTCGAATGTTTATTGCCTGGGTGCATCATTTTGGCTAAAAGCGTGACGCAAAATGGGCGCAAATTAATTCCGTAGTGTTTTCTAAATTCGGAAAACGGTGATACGTCTTATTATTGGATATTAAATTTAATTTAGAACAGTGTTTCTGGCATGTGTTTAGTATAACTAGCCACAGTTATAGAAATAATACTGTTTTAGATTCGAATAATTATTTAAAAAATGTGTGTATAGTTGAATGTTTCCCATTCTTGCTTCTTACTAGGACTAACTGCAAGATTTTGCATAAAGATTTTCTTATAAATCAGCTTAAATGCTGATAAAGCCCTTTTTAAATATGTAATCCTGACTCCTTTTAATTTAAATATTAATATATGGAATAGAGAACTTTAATTTTTCCTGTTATTATAGTCTGATAATTCAATTTGTTTTTTAATTTAATCTTGCTTTTTCAAGTCATTGTTATATTATTTGATTTCTTTCTACTCTGGTATGTTTTAATATTTGTATTCGCAAATGAATTTATTATACAGTCTGTGCTTTAGATCTCAACTAATGAAAAAGTATATTGCATGCAGGGAGTTTATTTTCTAATTTGTGCTCTTCATTAGACAAAAATATGGCTTGGATGAGATATTCGCTCAGTCTCCGTATTTTTTTTCTGTGATTGACAATTAAGGTTGTAGGGGAAAAAAATAATTTCCCCCTAATTCTTTTTGTTATATAGGTGCAGTTTTATTTGTACAGTACCTGCTGTTTGTGACATGAAAATAAGAATATAAAGCAAGTTCTAGAGAACATTTAAAAAAATATACCAAGGCAATATAACTACCTTACTAATATGTTTAATAAAATATTTAAAGAGAGATAAGGTATCTTCCTCCCCTCCCAGCTTACACAGAAATAAAAACAAAATCCGGTCTTCATGGGTATAATTAAATTGTAAATTTCCTTCAAAATCACTATAAAACATCAAGATTATCTCTAATTTTTTTTTCTTCTTGAAATAATTTAATGGCCACTTCATTCACATGCAAACTGATAAATTATGTAAGTCACTGTATTAATCGGTTAATTTGTTGGGTCTGAGGTGAGAAAATGGAATGATCAAAATAATGTTTTATTTGGTATGAATGACAGTCTATTTTAATGTCTTTATTCTTGACTAGTATAGTGCTAACAGTACTCTATTTTTTTTTGTATTAAATAATTCATTTTAAAAAGTGAAATTCTGTATTTCGGTTAAATTCCCTGCTTCTAAACTTATTCTCTTTAACTCATTAGCTCTTGTGACAAGAGTAATTTGTAGGGAGAATACTTATTTATTTTTTTTATTATAAAAGATTAAATTTCTGTGTAATTCTTGTGAAACTAAAAATATGCCAATTTTAACTTAAAGCAATTTAAAACATGGTATATTTTATTTTAATACTAATTCTTGTGCATCCACAATATCTTAATTCTTGACAATTTAAAAAAAGATATGCTTTCTGAACTTAATTGAAATAAACATTTAAAATTAGAGGTTTTTATTATGAAGTTCAAAGTTGATTTTTAAAATCAATCGACATTATGTTTCTGAAAATTAAATGGATTCAAAAAAATTAAACGGATTGATCATAAATGACATTTTATTCAAGAATACATGCTTTAAAACTTCATTCTAGTTAATTTTATAACTATTAAAGTTCTGGGCACTTTGTATTAAACAATATGTAATGTCAATTTATGGTTACTACAAATTTAAAGATTCGAACTGGCCAAAAGGATAGTCTCCGTGTGATGTCTAAGTACTGGTTTATTTTAGATACTGCTATAGATCTTCATTTATTGTATATTGATTTTATATTTGCAGTATTCTTTCAGAGAAATCTTATCAATTTGCCTATTCTACTTCTAGTATCTTCACTAAAGCTAATGTTTTCTTGTGTATAGGCTATAATAAAAATAACTTCAATAACCCTCATTGTTTATAAACTTAACTTGGTAGTGCAAAAGCCAATAAGGGCCAAGGCTTACTGTGCCCATTTTAGTATACATGATCTTAGGGCCCTGAGGTGCATAAGCAGGTGTTCCAGTCAGTCTGGTACAAAACCCCTAGTGTTGAGTTCCCAAGTAAGCTTGGTACTCATTTATCGACCCACTGAAGGGAAGAAAGGCAGAGTCGACCTTGTCCAGCCCTGGGTTTGTACCTGGGGTATGGAAGCACAATTTACTACCACTCTGCCAATGGGCTTATAAACTTAGTTTCCGGAATTAATTGACATGAATTTTAAAGTTTAAGTATCAGAAAAATTCATGTATTAAGTGTTTTTTAAATTTTATCCGTTTCGGACAAAGTGTAGTGTTCCCTTGATTCTTCTAATATTTGTACATCTGAAGAAAACAAATTTCTTTGTATAGTGCAGTTATACAAATACTAGGTCAAATTAAGCATCTTAATATATTTCAAAACTTGTTTCTATCGGTGATTTTATTGTATACAAGTAATTAATATTGGTTTTAATGAAACTGGTACATTGTCTCTATTGCATAGTACCAATGTTAGGAATAGGTATCAGGTTTTCCTGTTAATGTTTTACCATGGGTTTTTAATGTTGATATATTTAATCTAGAAAATTGTGCTTAATTTTATGTATTTATGATGTAGATTGCAACTAGAGCCTAAAAAATTTGGATCAAGTGTTCCAAAAAATCATTTGGTTTTTTTAAAATGAAATAATTAAATTTAAAACAGCCTTCATTGCTATTTAATTTCTCTTGTCAGTATCTTGACTAAATAAAAATAACCTTTATTGAAGTTTTATTTAAAGACCAAAATATATGTGGAATCAATTTAAAATTAAATTTTTAGAATTCTAATTAAATTTATACATTTTGCCTTAGTCACTTTACATATTTTCTGGAAAGTAAATTTGGTTGTAATTCACAAACTTTAAACACAAATGTATTTTTATAAAATCTTTTTATTTATTTATATATATATAGAGATGAAATTTAATTTTGCTTGATAGTGGATCGATTGAAATAATTAAGGTAGGTTTTTCTTGAGTCACAAGTAAACTGTTTTTGTTCTAATGTTTGTGGCATTTATATGAATTTTATGACTAGGAAGGGATATTAAAGTGTTCAACCAATGAATGCCTTTAATTTTATATGCTTTTTGAATTTATTTAAAATTCATTTTAATGCATGTCTACAGCTTTAAAAATCATTAATTTTGATTGCAATTGTAAATGCATTTAAGATCTTGGATTTCGAATGTCGCTTAACGTTTCATTTTTAAACGCCAGAAGTTTGCATAGTACTTTTTCTGTGAAATCGTCCAAGAAAATGAAAAGTTTGAAAAATCATCTAGGTAGGAAGGGGTGGGGGCGATGCTTATTTATACAAATGAAGGGAAAAAATTTTTTGTTCCATATGAAGGGAGCTCTTGGCCAGATAGGTTTTAAAGTGGATGCACATTTCAGACCCTTACAATTTCCATAATGCACATTTACATTATGTTCAGAACCTTTATATTTTTGCACTAATCGATCGTTTGTCGGCCAGATTTGATTCTAGATTTGGGCATTGAACCGTTTTATTACATTCTATTAAATTTAATAGAAAGGTCAAGACTGTTAGCTCGGTTTATTGGTGACAATGATTCTTGATGGTCTTCGGAATTTTTTCAAATTGAGCTTGTTGAATGATGAAATGTCATGTGCGTCTCTCATGGTATATATTTTTATTGAAGCGATAAATTGGTTATTTTACAACTTGAAGTACTAAATTGATTTTTGCCGGTCTACGAATTAAAGCTAGACCATCTTGACAAGTTTACTAGAAGCATAACCGTTATTCCCATGGGGAGGGCACACGACAAATTTATAGCATCGAGTTATTCTCGTTCTAAATAAGTTTGAACTCGTCGGACTGCACGATTTTTTTCTTTGCTTATTTTCCGGATTCCAGTCTGTATGCCCCTTAGCTGAGATGCTGGTTTTCTTCTAATTTTTTAAATGGATTGATGCAATCTGAACTTTTACCTTTACGTTGTGCATATTCCAAATGCTTTTATTTCCTCACGCATTGTCTGCTTAAGCAATGTTTTGTGGTCAATTTTTTTTTTCTCCACGAAATATTTTAATGATCTCATGAACGATTTTTTGATGGTGCTTTTATTCCGCGAAGTAGTTGGCTCGTTCCTAAGCTTCCTGGTTTTAATAATCTGGTCCTTTTTTAGCGTTTATGAACAAATCTTTATATTGTGGTTTTCTAATGCAGACATGACCTCTTCTGAAGTGAATATTTCTTCCTATAACCACGCATATTTTCGGCAATTATTGCTTCCAAAATGACGGTTTGTCTTATCTGCGGTTAACAATCATACTGCATGCATAACGCAGATTTGATACCAATTTAACAATTCCAGTTTTCGACTTGTTAATCGAAAGGCTGATTTTTTCTTGGTTAAATATGTCGAATGCTTTTTAAGATTTTATTTTAAAGACTATCACTCGCATTTTAAATTGAGTATTAGTTTTTTAATTCGAAAGATTTATTTTAAATGTTTCTTATTTCGTGTTATATATGGAATAAGTCCTTTCCCCATTTTTTAAACCATTATTTTACATAAGTTCTGAATAAATACGAGGTTCACAAGCTAATATTTTACGCTAGTTTGCCTTGTTCTCTTTAGAGGGGAAAATTTTATCTGGAATTCTTTTCTAAAAACTAGAAACACATAAATCTGTTTCGGTATACCCCATTGCTCGATGTATAAAAGTCCGGAGCAGCTGTTCTTTGTTGCAATGCCATAGTTTACATGCAAATTATCGCTTTCGTGTGATTTTTCAAGTTATTGTAATTCCTAGTGACGCAGGCGTGCTTTTATGTTGTCGTTAAACTAATGATTTCGTTTTTTATTGCTTCTTTGTCTTCTACATTCTTGATATGCCCTCATTTCTTCGTTATATATTCTGAACTATAATGATCAAACAATGGAGACTACCTTTTGGGAAATCTCTGGGTAGCATGAAAATTTTATCCTCTACACGTGATCTTATTCATTGTTTTAAGTAAACATCTGTAAATTTTACTTGTGGTGTATGTATACAGAATCATATTTTTCTTTTACTAGTAATACAACTTGTGGATATATTTACTAAATTTTTTTACGTTTAAAGGGCTCGCGCTAGCGTTTGCCTAGTTTCGTTATGTACCTAAACAATTTAAACATGATCTTATTGTAAACTTAATTGATCCATGCCATTCAGGGAAACGTCATTAGAAATGGTGAAGGAACAAAAATCATGGGACAAATCGATTTGAATTTAGTTACATGAAATAACTGTGTGTAGTTCGAATTTTTTTTCATTCTTCAGTTGAGGGCACAGTGGTTCAAGTTACTAAGCATGGAGTTCGCAGCACTTGTCTAATTGTATGTTCGCATCCAATTTTTATTAAAGATCAAAGTGCGAAATGTCTTTAAAAAGAAATGTATAATTACCTGTTTGAGATGCGGTTACGAACTCTTGACTTGCGAGTCATGAGTTCGAGCCCTAGTGCCACTGAAGATCCATCGTGTAGAGAGACTGATGTACATTAAAACTGTAGAAGCCCAACGTCCTCGGGTTGGCGTGATGAGGATTTGAAGAGGGAGGGCTCTTGTGTCGTCTTTGACCGGGGTTCAAAATTAAGAGGTCCGTCGCCAGCAGCCCTCATGCTGCTTTTATAGTGCGACGTTAATAAACACTCGGCCTGCCCGAGATGTAGTCGTAACTTATTGATTTGGGCACTACCTGTGAGGGGGGGGGGAATGTCTACCGGTAAATGCAATTGATGGTTTGGAGAGAATAATGTAAGGAGTCGAGTTTAAGAAAATCGAATACTTAATAATTTCAAACTTAAAGGATCGTTCAATCCAATCGTTTTTTGAATTGTAAATAATGCGATTTTAGAAGTGCTGTTTGTTGGATTTTGAAAGGGGGTAAGGTATATTTCTTGGTATCGTCATGTGTATGAGAGTATTGAACCTTAAATTGAAACGGACCTCGCATGGTTAGTATGAAGAAAATGAGATAACTGGGCTGGTTCCTTTCGTTCCATGTCCTTAAAAAAAATAAAAACGTTGCCTGAAATCGCATTTTTTAGCAGTAATTGAATTCAAGTCACTTTTGAACCGTATCAAAGTTTTTCCTGCAAAGTTGAATTTTTATTTGTGAAAAATAGTCTTACTTTTGAGATGAGCTCACTTCATGTATTTGAAAGGACTTGTAGTTATTCTGCCGGTAATTCGGTATATCGGTCTTCAACAATTTACTTTAGAGATAATTTACTGTGGGATATTGTTGTGCGGAATTATTTCCATGTCTTTGATTCGGAAATCAAATTTGAATCGCTAATCTTGACAAATTCATCTTATTTTGTCTTGTTTCTAAAGGTAAAAACTTGCGTCCAGATCACTAGTTCATGTAAAAATAAATTTTAATATACGTAGTTATTTGTATATTTGTTTTTGTTCCAGCGTTACACCAAAAAACGAGTATATGGAATTCAGGTTGTATTTATATTGAAATCCTAAATTGACACTCTGTAGGATCAACAACAATATTGAATATCTTTCGAAAAGCTCGTGGGTAATAAGAATAAAAAAACTTAGATGAAATAACGGTGAGAACCGGCCTCGTTCACATGCAAGTTATTGAATGCGGTGACTGCTAACAAGTTAACGCCATAATAACTTTCTGGGTCGGGCTGTTCCGATTTGGACGAACAATTGAGTATATACATAGTCTTTTTATAAGCGTTCCATTAAGAATAGTTCTTAACATCTGAAGTTTTTCATGAGTTGCTTTAATTTTTTAGCCCTTTGTATTTTGGTGAAACTTGTAATTTTGTGTTTCTAAATTTTTAGATCGAGACTTGTCAGTTTTGTTAATAGTTTAGGATTTCTTTACTGTGTCTAAGTATCAATGTTTCCAAAATAGAAACGTTGCTTTCGTTAAAGTTCTAATTTTAAACTAACTTGCTAATTACCTATTTGTATCTATAAGTTATTATAATAACTTGTAATCGCTGCAATCATATTTTTAAGCTTAATTTTTACAATTTTTTAATTCACTTTGTCCATTCGAATGACTTTCTTTAGATGGAACTAAATTTTCTTGCTAATATATATATAAAAAAAATTAGAATGAATTGTGAGATTGTTAAAGGAATTCTAGAAGTAATTTAGTATTTTAACATTTATAACTAAAACCTGTATTGGGGGGGGGCCGTTTCGGAATTTTGTTTGCAGCCTTTCTCAAAATTCAAAGTTGATGTGGCCGCGGTATCGGTGTTCATGGTAACGAACGCGCGTGATCGGCGAGTTGTGAACTTGAGGCCTGGTGTCACTGAAAATCCAGTGTAGAGCAGTGGTTCTTAAAATTGTGGTCTGCTGACCCCCGGGGATCCACATCGCCTTTCTAGGGCGTACGCGAAGGTCTCATTCATGCATCTTATTTTAGACTCTGAAGGGTCTCACGGAAAAAATGATGTGCCATCTTAGTTTGATAACTAAATTGCCCAATGAAAACTCTACTAGAACATGTATTTCTATTAAGAATATTTTTTGGTCTGTAACTTCATAGACTCTTAACTACAACTTAACGTCTTCAAAAAAATGGAAGAAACGCATGTGCAAAGATTAAAAACTGAATTCCTAGGAAAGTTCTAAAGGTAAACTAAGTGTTAAAAAGTCTGTGTAAGTAGCAGTCTTGTGGGATTATTGATGAACCTTTAAATGAACCATGTTTTGGGAATCGAGATGTGGTATTCGTGATGTCAGATGCGTAAAGGGGATTAGCAGAGACCGAAAGCTTTAGAACCGCTGATGTAAAGGGTTCAGTCTTATGTGAATGTTAGGAAAGAGGTGCAAGCTGGAGTGTTGTCCTCGTCTCTTGCCTGTGGTTAAAAATTGCGAGGTTCGTCGCCAATTGCCCTCGAGTAGCTGAATAGTGCGACATTAAGCATTCTTTCACGCGACGTTAGTAAACGATCTCTGAGTTGACGAGAATAAGTGATTTAATTTTCGTCAGTTTTGATTATAAAGGTATGTTATGGAGCGAAAGCAAATCTCTGTATCTCTGTTCGAGGAGGATAATAAATTTCATTCATACGTTGGGATATGAAACAGTGGAGTTAATGCTGGAAATAATAATAATAATAAACACGACATAGAATTCTAAATCATTGTCTTGGGCAATTATTTGAAAGCTTTTGGGCGATAAATCTGTTTTTGTTTAATGGGTACAGATCGTCTACTCCGTTCAAAATATCAATGAACAAATTTTTGAAAAAACATTTTTCGAATTCCAAAAGAAGTTGCGCAAACAATGTTCTATTCTTTTGAATAAGATGTTCTCATTGATGTTTAAATATCTGACCTAATTTGCAGTTTTTCATGCAGAAAATATTTTTTAAAAAATCAAAGGCCATCCGTTGCGTGAACAATAGATTTATACCTCTTCAAATCGCTTTGTGAAACTTTGGAAATACACAATTAATGTTTTGCTTTGAAATATTGGGAAACCATCCGTGAGTTAAATTGAGCAACGGACATTGTATGAAAACTATCGGTTTTAATATTTTGTGTTAAAGTCTAGATCAGTGATGCTCAACCTGCGGGCCGCATGTGGCCCGTCGGTCATCTCTGAGTGGCCCGGTAATGGCCCAATGCACCAAGAAATTCAATTGTAGAATGAATTAAAAATTGGGAAATTCTATTAATCAAGCAATTAAATATATCAATTGTGCAATTATTTTTTATTGAAGAATGTAAGCAACAGGCTTAGTCATAGACAGTAGGAAATGGAAATTATCCCAAAACTCGGTAAAAAAGTCACAAATAAATATTTGTGTTTAATGGAGAAGTTAATATAGTATTAAAATAAAAGCAAATGAGTTTTATTTTGTGACTAATTTTATTTGTAAATGTTGCTTTGGTTTTATAGTGTCTTTTCTCCATTATTCGTATGTTGCCGCCCGCATGAAATAACTGTAGTGTGTATGCGGCCCGCGTGAAATGCCTATCGTGTCTGTGCGGCCCGGTGGGGAAAAGGCTTGGTACCCCTGGTCTAGAATATGATCTGCATAAAAATTGAATATTTTTATTTTAATATGACCACATTTTACAATGTGGTATATTTCGGTATTTACGTTTAAATTACTTAGAACCATATCTTGAATTTTCTTATTGATAGGCGGAAAAACTATATATATGAAACTATGATAATCTATCCATTTCTTTTTTACTATTCCAAAAGCCGCAGTGAGAATTTTGCTACATCAATTCATTTAAAATTGCTGATATGTAGAACACTAAAAACCTAATTTGATATCAATTTTTTTTCAAAGCCATTTCATGAGGTTTTAAATTTAATTTTTCTCCCTTTTTGAATTAAATGCTAATATCAATGTTAATCATTTTATTCGTATACACTAGCACTCTCCCTCCCACTTCACTGGGTGTTGCTTGTATGTTATACGTGTACTTATAAATCGAGTGCATTTTGTTTACCTATATGCATTATTAAAATGTCCTAAATACTACATTAAGCTTTTGTGTTCAAAAGCACTCTTAAAGGCCCTTGTCTCCTTACGAGAAGGTTTAATTAATTAAAAGGACTAAGTTTTACGGAACGTTTTAATTCTTTTGCGCCCCCACCCCCGTAGATTTCTGCTAAACTCATTCTTAGCAGATCTCCATTAACTAATAAACATGCTTTCCAAATTAAAAGCGTGTAGACATGAGGGTTCCAGAGATCTTGCGATGCGAATTGTTTTTCTCCCGTAAAATTCTAGGTAGTTTTTCTCGTGAGAAGCAATTAAGCAAGTTTGATAAATCTATTTTTTGTTCAAACGTGTGTGTGTGTGTAGTCAAAAGTATTCGCTTCATTTTTAATAACCTGTAATCAAAAGTGTAATTTAATCACTGACAACTTGTTAATTTATGACAGTTTCCTTGACATGTTAGACGAGTCTTGCTGGACGATCTGGTGTATTTAACGATCCATTTGAAAAGTTGTAATTTAACTATTAGTTTCTTGGCTTCCGGATTGAATTTGAATTTGCGAAATGTGCATCTGTGTCGTAATCGAACGTTTTAAATAAGTTGAGAAATAGTAAATGTGTATTTCTAACTCGTGTAAGAATTTAGGAAACAATTTCTCTTTCAAATGTATTAACCTCTTTTTTTTCAGTACAAAAATTTCTTCCCTTCCTAAAAATTTGCTTTTGCTGAGAATTTTACCAACACAATTGGATGTTATCTCAAAATAAGTAGCTCGTGATAATGTCTCGCAGAATCCATTTCATCAGTATTACAAACTCTTTTGAATAAGGCTTAATTATACCTATGTGGGAAAAAAACCCAATTTCGTTGATGTTATGGAAATTCGAAATTAAAAGTTCGGAAAATAAATTCTTACTCACAAATTTCCTCGTCTCAAAGACTGTAATCTAAATGTAATGATATAGCGCACAGTCCTTAGAACTTGCATGGTATCGCATGCCATAGGAAGAGTTTTTGTAAAATTGAGGTTGAACATTACGAGAGTTTTTCGCTTCTGGCTATTGTGTATCAGTTTAAAGAATGGATTTTAAGAAAATTTAAATTTTCTTATGAGGTGGTCGTTTCGATTGTTAATGTGTTGCTTATTAAGACAAATTATGGAATAGCGAAAACGCTTGTTCTTAACTTTAAATTAACTAGTTCTTTATTGGCCTACGAGAGAATTGTGAAATGTTTGCGCTATTTTATTATGGACTCGATAATTTGCTAGGTTGAAGTGCTATGTCAATATGTAGGAGGAAAGATCGATAGCGCGTTGCCTTATAAAGTGCGACACTAATGAAAAATCAAATTAATAGAATGAATTTATTCGCATCCCTGTGGCATAAAAAATTTTTTTTTAAAAAAAATACTAGTCTGTGTGTGATTTTTTTAAAATGCAAAGGATTTTTTGCTATTATGCAATAGTGCTTAATATCATTCTAACTACTATTAATACATGTAAAAAGGTTAGTATGCATTTTTAAATCAAAAAACTAGATTTTTGAGTTAGCTTTAAAAACATTTCTGAGCAATTATTTGTAAGCCTTCATGAATTTTACGAATTTTAATCATGTTTATTATAGAACCAATATCTACTTCTGTTGTACATAGTTCGGCATACTTTTAAATCAAATTTAATGTGTCTGCCAATTGAATTTTAAAATCGATTCATAAATTAAATGGGTACTTTATATGGCATTTCGAATAAATACTCTTTGTCGCAGATTTCAAGCAAAAAATTTGTGAAACCTATTGAACCAGACCTTTATTTAAAACGTCCCGCATCCACCTTAATGTAATTATAGCGGAATGATTTTACTTTTAATCAATCATCTTTTGTAAATGATGAACTTTGATCTTTTGAAATTTCGAAACAGACAATTTTCTAAATATATTACACAAGTGTGAAATTTACTCCTTTTTTCAACAGAGAATCTTTCTTCAAGCTTGAAATAAACGCATTTTCAGAATTGGATGCGTTATCGCTTTGTTAATAATTTAACAGCAAGTTATCTTTCTACTTGCTGTCAGACTTTTGAGGCACACCATAGTTATTTTTTAGGGTTTGTATATTTTATCTATTGATTTTGGTATAGGATTGAAATTATATTCTTAATAAAAGTGTTAATGAAGGAAAGGGGGGGGGGGGGGCTAAACATTGTGAATCTTTCCATCATGAAATTTGAGAATTGTGATTAAATTTGATTTAGAGATATGTACAAAAGTTACTGAGAATTGGAACGGATATTAACTGTATATTAACTTACAATACCTTTTTAGTAATTAAAACTGTAATTTTAGTCTACATTTGTTCTATTTTTAAAAAATATGCCTAAATAAGCGTAGGTAATATTGTATATGAAAGTGATCAGTGTCTTCAATTTTTAGAAATG
>BMAV01008999.1:0-10182 GCA_019973955.1 Trichonephila inaurata madagascariensis
CCAATTTTTTTTATTCCCAAATATTACCATCTTATAAATCTAGGTATATTAAATACCAAATTCTTCACTGATAAAACACTGGCGATATTTTTTTAATTAGAAAAGATGTATTATAATAGTTTTGGACAGGTGTGACTTATCTGATTTTCCAATAAAATAAGGAGATGGAACGCGAAGCAGAAACTTAATGTCGAAAAGAAATGCACATGCACAAACAAAACAAGAAAAAATGAATTTGAACAGAATTGAGAAATAATTACTAGTCTCTCATTCTCTATATATTACTCTATTAAAGCATGGGATCCATTATTTCGTGAAATAAATAATCAAGTCAGTTTAAGTATATAAAATTATTAAGTTCTACGCATTATATAATAACAAAGAATCAAATACGGCATGTTTCGTGTTTTGGATGCATTTTTTGTAAAGTGTTTTAAACAGCGTGATTGCAATGAACAATAGGATTAAGTAGCTGTGTGAAGGGGCTTTATCACTCCTTCTCACTAATCCTCTTGTGGAATCTTTGGGGCCAGAATGGCATTTCAATCCAACCTTCTCAAGAAGAAAACGTAACATGTAGATTCGTGAATGAATATATATATATATATTGGAGCTTTTGCATTCGCGAGTTAGTTATAGAAGCCATAAAGTTGAATAGAAGCTGGTTAAAGTCGGATAATAGGATATATAGAAGATTAACATTAAAAGAATATATTTCAAGAAAACGCTTGGATACTGATCGCCGTGTGATATCGGTAAGAGATTAATTATCAAAGTTTAATTATAGAACGGACTCTAGCTTATTAAGGAAGCTACTATAGGTAAAGATTCGGAAGTTAATTTATCGTAAAGATAATGAGTAGGATTTAATGCGCTATTTACCTGGAACTAGTGATTACGTCGTATCATTCCTGATCCGATTTTCCTAGCAAGACTGGTGTTGCATTGATTAATATAAATTGAGACAATAACAAATAAGATTTATTATGGAGTTCAGGGTCAACTTTTTATTCCTCAAATCTATGTCGCGTGGATGAAGAGATGATATCCCCTGGCAGGGGGTATCACACAGGGATTTATATAAATTTACTGCATTATATATTCTTTTTTCATTACTGTTTAACTAATGTAGCAATATATCCTAACAGCCTAATATACCTAACAACAAAATAGCATTATAATTAAATTCCCCTTTTTCTTTATTCTTTATCAAGTAGTCTATCTGCAATAAGAAATGTAATTTTTCGAAAGCATTTTAACTATACATATTATCAAATGCTTTATAAAACAATACGCTTGTTCTAATGTGAAATTGTTTATTTTTCTCTTAAGTTCGTCAATTTTTAGAATAAATAGTTATTAAATAGAATAATTAGATAAAGGGTGAATCATTAATTTATGATACACTTCTATGTGTAAATCTGTTATTCACATTTGGTCAGTTATTTCATAAAATACCTAGGTATTTGGGGGAAATAACCGAATTATTGGAAAAGTACTTATACACCAAAAAAAATTTTTGGAAAAAAAAGCTATAAAAAATAAATTACAAGCGATACAAACATATTAACGTTTCAAACAAGACCACAATATAAACGGGGAAAATCCTTGCGTTAACTCAGTGCTTCTCAAACTTTCACTATTTTTGACCCAATATTGAATCACAATTTTCCTCGCACCCCCTTCCTAACAATAACAATGTATTGAATTCAGTAACACTATACTTTGACTCTAAAGCTAAAATACGAATTCAACCTCTTAAGTGCCAGCGACGTATATAAACGTCTCGCTCAACAAAAATGGAACCCCCGGACGATATAGTTTTTCGAAAAACGTTTTTTCTGTGCACTGCTATTTATAGAATTATTCCGAAGGCTTTATAATGCAACAAATGGGCTTTGACGGTGTTTGCGAAGGATTCACTTATTTCATAGGATTTGCTAATTTATTACTTTTCTTGCCCCTCCCCCTAATATATCACATATGCTCAAACGGTGACATTGGGGAAGGACTTGCGTAACTGTTAACCGGCAGTTAATGGATTAATTATAAGCTGTAAAAACTTATCAAGATAAATATTAGTTTTAGGATATAATATTTTGTATGACAAGCCTATGGGGCCACTGGTAATTTTTAATCTTGTTCTTAACTTAGTATTGTTAAATTAATTATAAAATACTGGTGCCATTTATAACTGTATTATATCAGGGTATATATGTGCATTTTACTTATTATGTCAGACTATATTTCATTTGTTTACTCTTTCCATAAATTAATAATTTTCTTAAATAATTTTTGTTTTCGACTTTTCAATATGCTCGCGCCCCCCTCGTAGAGTTGTCAAGTCCCCCTAGGGGGGCGCGCCCCACAGTTTGAGAAACGCTGCGTTAACTTGAAAAAAGGATAGGAGCTATTTAAAGTCACTTTTCTGTGTGTGTAGGCATCTAGATTAAATCTTCTCTTTAAAATTCGTTTTTTTTTAAAATCTTAATCGAAAAAAGAGGAAGAATAAAAAAAAAATTTCCCCAAATCAGCTGTTTTAAAACAGGAAAAAAGGGTTATTTTTTATCCCTTTTACCCCAAACGTTTGCAATTACTGGTATCACATACATTTTTTATAGCTCGAGTCAAGTATTTGATTTTGAAAAATTTCTAAGATACCGATTTTCAGAATAGAAGGTAATAATGGAAAAAAAAAGATACCATTTTAATTTTTGTCAGTGCTAGAAACGCAACAATGAATAAAAACTATTGAAGAATGGAATGGAAAGAAAAATTTAATTCTTTGGTGTAAGAAAGTTCAGAGATAAAAATAACCTGCTGCACAAGAAAATATTTAATATGTTCATTTAACTATTTTAAATAATATTTTCAATGTGTATAGCTTAGTAATTCACTATAAGGTGCATCTTCTTATACCCTTTGCTTACAAATCACCGATTAATTGATCAATCAATATATTAAGGTTCTTTTAGTTAAATTCTTAAGTTGTTTAATATTTGTCTAAAGTTATGTACTATAATTAATTAAAGTGTTAAACTGTATGCACTGATGAAAGCATACACCAGGCATCGGCAATCAGTATGGCAAGCTGAGCAATTTTCAGTGGCATTCAAAGTTAAGAGGTAAATTATAATCGCTCTCTCTCTTTCCTCTCTTACCTCACTTATTTTTATTTAAAGCGGCGTTTCTCAAACTGTGGGGCATGCCCCCCTAGAGGGTCATGAAAACTCGACGAGGGGGGCGCGAGCATATTCAAAAGTCGAAAACACAAAAGATTATTTAAAAAATTCTAATTTACCGAAAGTAAACAAACAAAATACTTTCTGATATAATAAAAAATTAAAAAAATACACACTTATTCTGATATAATACTCTTATAAACGTATCAGTATTGCACACAATGTATTTTATAATTTATTTAACAATACTGTTAGGAACAAGTTTAATAATTACCAGCGTCCCAATGGTCTTGTCATACATAAAATTAAAAGCAAAAATTAGCATTTATCTTGATTTGTACGGTATATAATTAACTGCCGGTTCACAGTTACGCAATTATCTTCCCAATTGCCACCGCTTTCCACGTAGGAGCGCGTGTGTGTTGTATTACGGGGGTGAGGATAAGGAATAAATAAGCAAATTCTCTGAAACTAGTAAATACTTCGTAAACATTGTCAAGGTCCTTTTATTACATTCCAAAGCCTTCGGAATAATGTTACGGATAACAGAGCACAGAAAAAAAATCGTACTTCGGAAAGACGTATGTATACGTCCGGGGCAATTAACACTTTGGATGAGTGAGAAGTTATATACGCCGATTGTACTTAAGAAGTTAAAGTCATATTGTAGCTATAACGTCAAAGTAGAGTATTATTGAATTCAATACATTGTATGGAAGGGGGGCGCGATGAAAATTATGATTGAATATTGTGTCACGAATATTGAAACTTTGAGAAGCACTGATTTAAAGGCTATTTCTTACTTTCCAATTCTTTGTCGTAAAATGACTCGGATGAATCTACTTGCGTGTAGTTTGTATGATTTAATATCCTCTGTCTAAATGTGACACACACACACACACATTCCTAGCGTTAAATAATCAATTAAATTCACACAAAATGATTGTCTAATACTTACAAATTGAAACATCGCTCATAGTTATGTCGTGAAAGAATTATGAAAGCAGAGTTTACTGAATTATGAAAATATCTGGAAGATAAATTTATGAATAAATTGACAGCTATTTTAAATTGATGTATGTCAATACCGGAGAGATTTAATTGTTGGAAGAAAATTGCACGTGCTCTGTTTTTGGAACCAGTTTTTTCTCATGAAATATGTTCTGCATCCACAGAGAAGTTGTTTAACTGAACATTCAGAGCAATGTGTCAAACTGAAAATCACGAATTAAACTTCTGCGATATTAAGTAGAGCACTGCAGTGATATACGATTCCCATTAAAATTCCTTTTTTCCCCATTTAACTTTATCCAGGAGTACTTATATTTTATGTTTATTTTCTTATTTTAATACATTGTTTAAAAGATACACAATATATGTACAATTTTAATTATTTTTTATTTATATTGAAGGAATTGTTAAAATTAAGAGTTTTATGCTAATGAATACTTGTAAAAAATGTGCAATTGATGCATAATAAACCTTTAAATCTGTATTTTTGCCCAACTTTTACTAACTCTACATGCATTGCCGCGGGAATCGCAAATTGTTACAAATAATCCTTACTGCGTTGCACCCTGAATCATATTAATATATTGGTTTGGCATGGGGGCCACAGCTATAAGATTGCTGACCCTTGGTATACCCCAGGGGTCGGCAACCTGTGGCACGCGGTACAATTCTCGGTGGCACTCTGCTCTACTCTACAAGTTTTGAGTCGATGGAAGAAAAAATTGTAATGGAAATTTACGGACCTACGAAAAATCTTAAAGATAACTAAAGAGGTAAATTTACACAGCTATTTTGTAAATTATTGAATGCCTTGCTGGAGAAATTGAAGAGAGAGCATTACATGTACTTTGCTTTATGCTTCTGGTTTTGTATATCCAAGTAATAAATCTTTCCTCAAATGAATAATATTTCATTTCCGCAAGGAAATTGTTTCATAACTAACTTCTTAGAATCGTTAGAAATTAAAAAACACACATTATACCCCTAGATTTTGAGGTATGAAAGTAGAGTGAACAAAAGCACTAGGTTTACATTAAAGTTTTTATTTATCTTTTTATTTAACTATAATGCAGGAAAATACTTATATTTTAAAGTTGCCTATTTCTTATTTTAATAAATATGTTTAAAATAAATACAAGTACAAATAAGTACAAGTAAGTTTAAATAAATACAATACTACAAGTTTAATTTTTTTTAAAGAAATAACTGCGTTTTATGCTGTTTACGTTAAGAAATATATTTAAAATAATGAAAAAAATGAATATATAATAAAACTAAATATCTATATATTTTATTCACCTTTATTTTCTAACTCTACATGCATTAACTCAGGTATTGAATTCTTTCAAAAATGTCCGACTGTGTGGCACGCTGAACCTTATGCGTAAATTGGTTTGGCACGCCCCTGCTAAAAGGTTGCTGACCCCTGGTATACACTATACGTGTTAAAGTATAGTTTTTTATGTCACGAAAGTTCAAATTCTTTCTACAATTACTTTAAAAATACTTCTAGATAATTTTAAATCATTCTACAGTTACATACAATCAATTATGGTGTTCTTTTCATGTTTAAATAATAAATAATATTGAGTTTTTATGCTGGTGTGACAAATAAATATAGCAACTCATTTATACTTCATTAAATGTACACTAGGTTTTTGAAATAAGTCTATGGATTAAAAAAAAAGTATGACAATTTGTCTAAAAAGTAACAATACCATTTTATACAAATAAGTTAGTTTTCAAAAAGATGAAAATTGTTTGGTGTCACTTGTTATAAAAAGAATATTTCCAATTGCTTTTGAAAGTCACAATCGTATTAAGTTGAGACCTAGTTTTAGAAACTTTACGCTAAACTGACTTCTAATGTATAGTAATAGAAAAGCATTTAAACTATTCTGTAAGAGTTTGACATCACCCTTTGTTGTATTTGAAGCAAGAATTTCCCACTTGGCCACTATTCTACAATAATCATTCAGTTCTCCCTTATTGTGTGATCTAAACACAATTCAGTTACTATAAACAGTATTTAATTTCTGAAGGAGTCATCAGGGAAATAAAAAGCAGTGTTTGATAATCTACTAGTTAAACAATATAATCAGTTTTGCGCTGAAAAGAAATATTTTTCGAAGATAAGATTTTAACAAGGATGAAACATTCCTTCAAGTTTAAAATTGTGGAGGTAAAACCCACGGGAAAGGCTTGGAATTGTTAAAGAAAAGTGATGAAATCACAAAAAAATGAAGAAATAGTGAAGCCCGTACAAAATAGTATTCTTAAGATAAGCTAGGATGATAAAAATCCAAGAAAGTAATTCCAAAGGGATTATTTTAATAGGTAATGAAACCCACAGTATTTCATATTTATGTTGTATGTTATTAAAATAACGTACAATAAAAGTAATTTTTGAGTTAGAAACAAAATTTGAAATAAGATGACATAAGTGGAAAACCGAATCAAAGATTTTACAATAGCTAGTGTTTTTCGTAGAAAGCTTTCTTGATCCCAAAAGTTATAATATGAAAAGTCTTCAGAGACCTGCTCCTTTCATACAGGGGTACGCAACATATACATGGAGAGAGATATATAAACTCCAGATCATTAGTCCGATAACCAGTTAAATTGAATTATAAAGATTAAAGGGAATATTATTTTATAAAACAAACTATGTATAAGGTTTTATTTTATAACATTAATATTTCGCCTTTTTTTTTCGTCCGAAAGTTTTAGAGTAGAGATGGAAATATTGCTTCGAGAGTGAGGAAAAGGCGAAAAAAATATATGGTTAACTAATAACATTTTATAAAACTAAAAAGGTAAAAATAAAATGTTTCAAAAATTATTTAATACTAATGCGATGAATAAAGCTATAGCTCCCTGTATTTCTTGTTTTTATTTGCAACATTTTAAAACAAATATAAAAGCAAATAAACACAATTTTGGTAATTATACATATTTTTATTACAACTAATTAAATTGTATTTTGCTTATGCAAAAAAATATTCAAATTTCTATGGGAAAATGAATGCTTCTTAAACGTTGAATATAGAAATGTCTGTAGTATCGTCTTAAAATCCAAGGCGGGCGATATAAAACTTGACAAAAGAAATGCTTAGTTGCCAATATGCAACCCATTACCCCCCCCCCAAAACAATTTTTTTTTTTACTTACGGAAATTTAAAAAGTTTCTTAATATATATAGAGAGCAACTGTGATTTGAAACTACCTTAATCACTGATTGAACTAAACAATTGTAATATTCAGGGGTCGGCAGCTTATGGCCCTCGTGACACATTTGGCTAGGGGAAACCCGTAAACCCGCCCCCACTCTACAAATTTTGATATTTGACTGGGGTATTGAACTCGGCCGCAAAATGAAGGCCAAGGCTTTGTACCCCCCGTAACGGACCTTAGGGACTTGGGGGACATGTGCAGATGTTTTGGGCAAGTGGTCAGTCTGACGTGAAACCCCCCGGGCCCCGTTCCCGCAAGCGGCTATTTATCGACCCACTGAAGAAATAAACCGAGTCGCCTTTTCCCAGCCGAATTGGAATGAACCTGTCGCATGAAAAAACATACCACCACCAACACTGTGCTTTTTTGACGGGGTTAAAGTTTATAATTTTTGAAATGGAGTTTTAATAAATTTTAGAATTTAAAAATAGCATTCACGAATGCGAAAAATCTGAAAAAAAACTCTAATATAAATTAAGCTATTTTAAATTTGTCATTGATAGAGAGATTTAATTGTTTGAAAGAAAAAAATTGCATGCACCTGTTTGGGTTCTACATATTTTGTGAACAAATCTTTCATATGAAAAAGATTTTGATTCCTCAAAGAATTTATTTAATAACTGAATGTTCAGAATCATGTCAAAATTAAAGTCACACATTATACCCCTGATATTGCAATATGATGTGATGTAGAGCAGGGAAAGGAACAGGTTAGGATTAAAATATATATGTAAATTTTATTTAATTAAATTGAACGGGAATACTTATATTTATTCTGCTTATTTATTATTTTAATAAATGTGCTTAAAAGGGATACACAATATAAATAATGCATGAACAGTTTTAATTTTTTATTTACCTTAAAAAGAAATAGTTATATTTTATATCAGGATTTTTAACCCCGTGCCACCTATTTTTTAAGGGGCCCCGGTCATGGCCCATTGCCTGAGAAATGACTTATTTAAGAACATTATTTTAAAAAAATTTGAGGGAAAAAATTTTTGTCAAAAATCAAATGTATCAATTTTGCTTTTTGTGTGGTGTCGTAGGGTACGAATTGTTTTTTTTTTCTATTTGGAAACGGTTATGATAAAAAACAACAGGGGAGTAGCGCATTTTATGGGTGGAACTAATTTTTAATTTTTTTTATATTTTTTGGAAAAAAATTTGAAGCAAATATTTTGTTTAAGAGATTGGGGGGGTTTGGGACAATTTTGTAGGAAAAAAAACAGGATCAGTAATTTTGATTTTATGGTCTGTTTTTAAAAAAAATAAAAAAAAACGGGAATCTCTTTCATGCATTTTTCCTCGAAGATCTCTTTAAAAGGGGTAATAATAGGCTTTCTTGAATAATCTTTAAACACAAACAGTGTTCTTGTGGGAAAAATCACAGGGTAACAAAGACATCCTATGAAGATTTGTTTTCTTTTGGTAATCATGAAACCACTGATGATAAAATTTTGAAGGAGTGTTTCTTAAATGCTTTTAATTTAGTGTTAGACAAATAATAAAAAAATACTAAATTAAAAAAAACAAAATAATTATAAATATTGATCAATTTCACATTTTAAATTTTTAATTTATCTTGGTCTTTAAATTTCTTACACCCCTCCCCCATTTATCCTCATTTGGCCGCGGGAAAAAAAACTTTTTAAATATGTATGCGGCCAATGTAATTTCAATATGAGCGCAACAGAAAAAAAATTGAGTACCTCTGTTTTTTTTGTTTATTTTTAAAAAGAATTTTTTTAATAATACAAAATAATTTAAAATAAAAATCTAAATTTATATTTTTTTTTACTTTATTCCCTAACTCTGCATGCATTGTCGCGGGAGTAAAATTTTCAAATTATCCCATTGTAGCCTTAAAACAATTGACACACCCCAGTTAAGGTTCCGACTTTTTCTAGTTGGACCAAATCGGTTAAGAAAACATCCGCTACAATTAAGCGTTTAATGGATCTATCTTTTATCAGTAAAATTTTTAATTCAAAATACAAAAATTCCATTGAAAATTATAATAATTATTTAAATTAGAATTTATAAGTTTTATATTTAAATTCTAAATTTAATATAAGTTTCAATAAATGAAATATATTTAAAAAACGTATCTTATATTACAAACATAAAGTTATGTTTAATATAAATTTTGCTGTCAATATACCATTTTTAAAACTGTGGTTTTGTTCCATTGTACTAAATACTCAAAACATTCCTTCTGGCGAAATGCTATTTAACTGTCAAATTTTTTATAGGCTATCTTATCCATTTGACAGTTCATACCTGGGAGGAATAAAATACTAGAAAGACAAAAATACAATTTTATAAGACAGCCCTTTGTCCAAACTTTTCCTTAAATTATTTTTGTACTTATTTATCTTTTGTTAAAAAGGGAAAAATTATTTTTATTGGACCAGTTAGAATAGATAACATACAAAAACGGAAAAAATCCAAAAAATCTACAGAGAAAAACTTATTTCAAAAATTAAACTTGAATTCGAATGTTTTTTTAATAAAGAACCTATTTTGTGAAGTTATTTGCGACGAAACATAGTTGCATTTGTTCTTTCACACATTTTGAAATTTCAAAAATTTATTTCAAGTTTGAACAAATGTTTGTAAAAAAAAAATATAAATTAAGTTAATTTTTAATAAACTTTTTTAAATAATATTTTAATTTTTTGGTTTAAAATAAACCCCTAAAGAATCTAATCAACTATATCAAAATTTTTTTCCTCTATTTTAAATAATTTTT
>BMAV01009000.1:0-17202 GCA_019973955.1 Trichonephila inaurata madagascariensis
TTTTTTAAAAAAAATATTATATACATTGTGACATAGCCATTGTCGAAGTTATGTTTTGGGGGTTTCCCGCTTGTTAGAGGTTTGGGGGTTATGGAAGGATGAGAAAAATTATATATTTTAATAAACTTTTTTTGTTTTTAAACAAATTTACTTATAAAACGAACAAACTTTATTAAGTGAAATAAACCAAAAGTATGCCATGTTTTTAAATCAGACCACACAACTAGATCTTTTCATAAATATAATTATCGCCTAATCTCGTTTTCTATATTATACTAGTTTTGGAATATAATCTTCCTACCTTGGGAAATTTTCCCATTCTTATTTTTGGTAATTAGGGCTGGGGTAACCTTCCCTTTTGGGGGGGCGCCTTTGATTGAGTAGGCTGTTAAACACTTTTTCCCGAATCTCCGCTAAGCTTTCTAAGATTACCATCCTTTTTCATTTAAACTTTCTATCCTTTTAAAGGTATCTTATTTGCATTATTGCTTGTTTTCCTCTTGGAAATTTGGGGTTGGGTTTTCCCATTAATGGGGGCCGCGGAACGAGGATTTTGTTGAAAGAAAAAACCAAAAACATTTGTTTAAAAAGCGTTTCATAAAAAAGTTTTCAGTACAATTTCTTACTTGTTTTAATTATATTGTGATTTTTATCTTATGTGACTTTCATTATTGGCAGTTTATTTTTTTGGATTATTCACCGTAAAAACTTTTGGGGATTATACGGCGTTTTGGGATTATACAATATTTTTTTTTTACTCAAAAAAAATGTTTTGGGATTATATACAGGAAAAATAAAGGGTAAATGACCACTACACAAATGGAGCACACCTTTTAGGGGTTTTTACGGCTTATTAAGTTCCCGCTAAAATACTGAACCTGCTTTCTTCTGCCATTTGACAAGTGTGGAAACGCGTAACACATTTTTGTTGATGTTGTAAAATTTTTCACTACTCATAATATTTCCATCCTGGGACTTTAAAAAAAATCTTTTCGGGCCCCGGTAAAAAGGAAAAAAATGAAAAGGGTGGTGAATAAATGAAAATTTTCAGCTACTTGGGGGCTTTTGCGGCGACCAAAAATTGATGACACCTGAGCTGGCACCCCCCCCTTCCCAACACCGCCACACCAAAGGCGGACGTTTAACTCTCCACAGATTTCCCCTGATGGTATGCCAAACTCAGGGCCCAGGCCCCCAAGATCCTATACATTGCCACTGCTACAGCGCCTAAATTGTTCAATCTAAGGTTCGTGAAAATTTCCAAATGTCTTGTAGAATAATGGAAGTTTGTAATAAATTTAGCTGGGGCTCACATGTAAAATTTAATATGTAAAATCTGATATGTCCCCCCCATGTATTTACATCAAAATCAAGAAATCTGTTACATTCTATATAAAATGTGTTTTTGCAGCTTCGAAAAATTAAATGTGAGAAAATCAAATTTGATTAAATAATAAAATTTTGTAGGTTATTTATTAAAAGTTGTTAATTGTAATCCTATCTTTTAATCAATTCAATATTTTATCAAGCTGAGTTTTAGGTATAACTTTCTTTCCTATTTTTTGCACTTAGAGTAGAGCTTATATTTATCAATGTTTCAAATTTTTTTGTATTGATGGATTTTTACTTCATTTATTTTTTTTTTTCAGCCCTAGAACTTATGGGGAAAATGCAAAGCATGTAAATTCATGGCAAGCTCCATGAAGGTATACTTATTTCACATAAATATTTTTTTAAATTTTGATTTGTATAAAATTTTATCACATCTGTACTTAGTCATTTTAACAAAACTAAAATAACATGTACAAAAAATGCTTCACATTTTATTAAAATTCAATTATTTTTTTACGATTTTATTTGAAAAATCTCAATTGTCAAAATTGTGAATGTGTAAAAAATTTTGATAACTTAGACTGCATTTCCTAAGTGTGAATGAAAACTTTCTATATCCGTTTATTTTTTTTATAAAACGTTATAGGAAAAAAAAAAAAAAATAAATTTGAAAAAAAAAAAATAAAAAGTTTTGCTTGTTATTATAGTAAATAAAAAATTTTGGGAAAAAGTATATATCTTTCAGAAAAATGTATTCCTTCATGATGTAATGAACATTAAGTTTATTATATCAATTGATCAACAAAAAATTTAATAATCTATAATACAAAAGCATAAAATGGTAATAATAGAAAATAAAATAAATAAAAGAAAAGAAATTTCCTCTAATTTCAAATAAACTAGTTAATATATTCCTCTTCAGGATTTTTAATCCCTTTCTGACCTACACCCTATTTATGAATGACCAAATTAATGTACCCTGCTGTTTGTAAAAAATTAAACACCATGAAGGAATCATTAAAATTTAAAAATGAACTTTGCAGCAAATATCAATTATAGATGTTACGGAAAATAGTAAAGTTTTAAAGCCATTTCACATGCATTGGATGTGCAGCATCCTCTGAACTGATGCTAAAAAGCTTATAAATAGAGGGCTGTAGGGGACCCCTGGGGAAAAATAGTTAATGATCATTTGTTGGTGGTGAGCTTAGTGAGTCCTAAATATGCCTCCTCGATGAAATAAGGAAAAATTCCAACAACTTACAGAGTTTGAACTGGGGGAGGAATTTCCTATTGCACAATAGAAATTGGGGTGCAGCGGAACAGTTCCACGGTGATTCAAGTTTGGAAGCAGTGGACTGATAAAGCACCAACAATTTGAAAACTGGCAGTGGGTAAAGTCAGTGTGCATGATCGACACCGTCCAATGGTGGTAAAGGGGACAGTACAGCTTCCTCCAAGCAGTTGGCAGCACGTTGTTCTACTGCTACGGGTGTACTAATCCCGCTTCATCAGTTTGTCAACGTCTGCTACAACCATGGATTTGCGTAAGGGTGCCTTTATCAGGACCCCCTTTTGGAAAAACCATCAACAGCTGCGTGCCTGTAATGGCCCAAGAGCAAAAGAGCCTGGAAGCTAATTGGCACAGAATTTGTCTTTTCAGATGAATCATGCTTAAATTTTGGGACCATAATGGCCGTTTCCCGTGTAGACGCTATACCAGTGAACGCTGCCTTCCAGAGTGAGTTATCGAACGACTTAGTATATAACACCCAGAGTTTACTATTTCATATCATGGACGATCCTATTTGCTACGAATTTAGGTAATCTCAATAGCATCAGATACGTCCATGAAGTGCTACAGCCCCAAGTCTTTCCCTTCCTTCAAGGCATTCCTGGGCTATCTTTCAGTGGGAATAATGCATGCCCACATTATGCAAAGACTGTTCAAAAAACCTGTTCAGCCCAACACATGCAACTTCTTCCTTGGCCTGCTTATTCGCCGGATATGTCGCCTATTGAGCAAGTGTAGGATTTGGTTGGTTGGGCCTGCTCCGGATTCGCCTTGCAGCTTCAAACACTTAATATTGTTTTTTGTTTGAAAATTTCGTCATTTATTTGCACTAATACAAGTTGTTTGTGCATTAAATTTCATTTAATGATGATGATTTCTTCTTGTTGCATTTTTTACAAACAGCAGTTTAGATTGAGGTATCTAGAAAGCACAAAACAGTACTTATTTTGTAGCTTTATCACTTATATTCATGCAATAATGTTTTCACAAAAAACTGACATTGTTCCCTTGTGTAAACTATAAGTATTAATTGATATTGACTTTTTAAAAATAACCTGGGGCTTTAATACCTTAAAAATTAAATTATAGTTCTCAAAATGAATAATTGTAATAGAGAATATCATAGCTGTTAAAACCTCTTCAACTATCATTTTTGTTTTTACATTCTGGGATTTTTCTTGTTGATTACTGCATTCATTCAGGTCTGGAGAGTGTTGTTTAAAATGTTTTACCCTCTGTGTTTTAGTAAATGTTTGCTTATACTTTTAAGTCAATGCTTAGGCTAAGGCCAACGATAGGCGTTTCATCTAGCCCAGTGATTCCTAAAGATTGTTAAAACCTAGGTCTATAACCACCTCCAAGGGCCTACTTCCAAAAAAAAATTTGGGGTTCCATGAGGTGTAAATGGGGATCTACAATTGTGACTCATAACCGGATCTTGACTTTAATTTTAAAAGGAAATTCAATGAAATGGAAACCAACTTACCTATTTGATAGATTCATTTCCTAGTTTAATGAGGATAGTTTTAGTTTCAAGGCAACAGCATAAATTTTATTTTAACAAGGACTTCATTTCAGCGTTTTTTGTGTGGGGAATTAAGCTAAAGGTGTATAATATTGGGCTTTGCAATTCTCCAGTTTCTTAATTGTCACAGAAAATCTGCAAGAAAAAGACATTTTAACCTACGCTCACATTTAAATGTCCGTTTTAGATTTGGAAATTAGGTTTGATAATGCTTTTTACTGTAGTAATACCACAGTAGGTAATCACTTTATATGGTCACATTGGAAAAAGAAGTGTCAAATTACAAGAATTAGGCACTATCGAAGATCTTGAAGTAAAGTTCAGAAACGGATTTCAGGAATTTTGGCCTTAAAAAGTTATACCTTTTATTTATCCTAAATTATAGAATATATTGAGAAAGTTTGAGATAGCTTTTCCAACGGACTAAATACATGTGACATCACGACCACATGATTCCTTTGGCATGTGACTATCGCGTCATATGTTTACCACTAAAGCTTACAATTATTTTGTTCTTAAACATTTACATTTTACTTTCTAAAATGTCTTATTTTGCTGAAATGGTTGCTCGATCAGTTAAAGAAAGTATTATTATAGAGAAAAAATAATTTTTTAATATCCCAGTAAAAAAATTAAGTCCTTTGAAAGCATGATGAAGCGCGAGGATTACATACCATCTTCCCAGTGTTTATGTGTTTGACCACTCTTTGAATAATGTCTCCAATACCGTAAGACAAATGAAACTTCTTCAAAAAGGATTTTGGATAGATGTAGACTTCTACAAGAATGTAAATACTTGAAAGCAAATATTTGTTTATTTTATATTAAGTTATATTGAGAACATATTATGTTTGTTAACATAACAATTATAGCATTGTGCAACATTTTACAATTTCGATTGCTGCACCCTTTAGGTAAAATATATGATTTATCTAGAACTGAATTCCAAATATGGTAATAAATTAAGGCATTAAAATTTTTAAATTAGAATGTGTATATAGTAGAATATAAATTTGTGTCCATATATTAAATATAAAAGTCCTTCTCCTCCTAAAAATGACCAAAAAAAAAAAGTCTTTTTTGAATCCATAATTCTTTTACAAAAATAAAAATTGTAATATATTTACGTATCTTTAAACACATTTTTTTTGAGTTTGACTGTTTTAAAAACCTGTTACACACATATACAAATTTTTTACTACATATTGTAACAAATATGCATTTTTTGGGTATTTGCAGAAGATTTATTTATAGAGATTAGATTTATTTCATTTTTTTTCTCAAAATAAATCTAATGATATAATTTCTGAATAAATTTGTTGCATTGAGTTATTAAATTTAACCAAGAAGAGTATTTGGGATAATTTTATGATATTTATTGAAAAATTACAAAAATCTTTTTAAAATTATTTTTAAAGGGGGGTTAAAAGGCCAAAATAATATTTTTGGGGACATGTTTAAGACAAATTTTGGGACTTGTGTATTAAAATGATAAATTTTTTTTTTAAAAGTATAAATATAATTAATAAAAAAAGGATATTTTTAGATGCATATTAGTGATAACAAAATAATAAATACATTTCTCCAATTTTTAAAGTTTGATGAAATGGAACTAAAAGTTTACTAAAAAGAAATACTCAAGAACATAACCAGTAGAAATTGTGAATGGAAATTTTTATACAACTATTTATTTCCCTATATGTATTGTATTGAATTGTATCTATCTTATTTGCAATTCATTGTATTGTAAAAAAAAAGATTCATTTTCATCAATGGATAAAATTTAATTAATCAAAAAATTTTATATTAGCCTATCTAATATGAGATAAACATACTTAAAGAAATATGTAATTTATTAAGTAATTAAATTGAATTTGGAAAATTTTAGCATTTTTCTGATGAAAAATTCTTTAAAATTGTTTAAAAATTTAAAATAAGTTGTTCAACATGTTATAAATTTATACAAAGACAATTAAAAAAAATATTGAATTTGTAATTTAAATTTTAATATAATTTACACCGCATTAATAATCAATTTGGATCAAGTGTATATCCATGAAATATTTAGTAGCCCAAAATATGGGGGAAATTTCCCAAAAAAAACTGTTCAATTCTGAAACATTGACTTAAAGTAAAATTCAAACACATGTTTATTTAAAATGTGTTAATATACAAGGGGTTTTGTTCCAAAATGCATGACTGAAATTAACTCTTTATTAATTTTAATATGCTGAAAAAAACTCTAACTTTCTTAGTAACTGCAACTTAGAAAAAAAATAAAAAAAGTTAATACATTAGAAATAACTCATTATAATTATTTAGTTACTAGCCCGATTATGACTTTATATGTAATTCAATAACTTCGTAATAATGGATAATCATATTTCATTGAATATTTCTTATATAAAAATGATATATTAATATGATTCATTTCTTTAACTTAATAGTGAAATAGTATTTTCTTTTTTTACTTTATAAATATTTCTAAAAAATTTCCAAGTATTTTTAAAGGATAATTACTAAGTGAATCAGACAGTCAAAGATAGGGAATGTTATTTTTTTTAGAAACATTTTTTTTAAATGTTTTTTCTAAATTGTACAATATATATAAAGTATTAATATGCAGTACATTGTATAAATGAAAAATTTATTTTCATCAAATAACTGTTCCACAGTGAAATAAAATATTCATTTGAATGTTAAATGTAGGCAGGCAAACTTGAGTTAATATAATATTATATTTTTTAGAAAATTGTTATTTTCCGTTTCTAAATACAAAAGTACTGGGAGAAAAAAGAGAAAATTCATGTATAATGTTATTTATATATATAAATTTACACTTGTGTGAAGAACAGGTTTACCAGCTAGTAGCATATAAGTACAAAGGAAAAAGTTTAAGAACTTCCTATAGTATTGATAAATAAAACGAAAATTACAGGATTATTTCAAATGTCTGATGCTTATAATGTTTCACATGGTGTGTTTAATGTCCCCATTGGTAAGCCATACTATTATAAAATTAGCATTTCATGAAGTTGTAAAAAAAATTCATTTTCATCACAGGAGACATATATATGAATCATATACTCATATCCATAATTATCTTTACATGCATAATACTGAGTTTTCAGGAATTAAACTATTTTAAGGATTTGTGCAAAAAAGGAAAATAGTTCAGTCATGGATAAACAAATACTTCTTAAGTAGCCACTAAGATTTAAAAAAAAAAAAAAATGATGAAAAAAATACACTTTTACCAAAAGATAATTCTCTTCATTTATCTAAAACTTTCATATTAACTAATGTTCTATGTACACAGGCTTCAAGAAATAAACTTTTTCGCAAGTCTGATATGTACTTAAAAAAATAAGATAATAACATATCAAATTAAATGTAATCATTTCTAAAAATTGTTACCCCTTTTGTAATGGTTTCATTCCCCTTAAGAATATTGTATTTTAATTTAAAGAAAGAAATGACATTAATTTTTAACAGCAAAGAATTATTTTAAATAATTTAGAAATCGATAATTTGTGGAAGGTAAAAATCAAAGAAACATTTCTTAATTTTTGTAAACATTCTTCCCACAAATTATCATCGTTGAAAAAATTCAGAATAAATATTTTCTCTTGCCTTTGAATTATTAATTAAAATTACAAACAGACATTTTTTATATTCACACCTAACTGACACTGTGTTGTATAATAATAGGTGTGAGCTCTTTTTAAGGAAATGATACCATTGTTATTCAATAGTAATCCAATATTAAAAAAGTAGTTTTGATTCTATACAGTTAACCATTCTTGCACAAAACTATATAATAAATAACTACTAAATTAATTAAGAACTAAAATAACTAAGAGCCATACCTAAGTGTTCCAAGAACTGTAAATAAATGCACGGATCCAACCAGTTAGGATAAATAAATATGCCAGCTTACACTAGTTGAAGTAGACAATTACCTAATTAGATAAATAAATTAGAATAAAACAAAAATTATATAGGAGAGTTGTTAAGATTATTTCCTAACAAATATATATTCTAAAATAATACAATGATATCATATGTTTTTAATTAGATAAAATTAAACCAAAAGAATGTCAACAACTTCCATATGGTTATACCATGGTACAAAGTAAACACGTGCTTCTGTTGCCAGAGGAATCACATGATTACTTACTTGGCGCCAGCCCTGTTGCAGATACCCCAAATTAAAAAGTTTCAGTATTTTTTGCCAAACCCCCCCAAAAAAGGGCGACAAAATTTAAACCCAAAAGGGAGATATTTGGGTTTTAAACCGGGGGCAAGACTAAAAACAAAATGTTAAAAAATTTTTTAAATTGAATCCCCAAATTCATCCCTCCCCAAAAAAGCTTTTTATTTGTGGGGCTCGGTTACTTTATGTAACAGTTATTTTTTGCATTAAGTTTTGATTTAAATTATTAATTTGTTGTTTCTTAAGTTTTAAACACTATATTTCCTAAATTTAAAATTTTAAAAATGTTGAAAAATTAGTTTTAAACCAAAGCTGAAAAATTACATTTAAGTTGACGTTTTTTGGGAATTCAAAAATTAGGTAAAAAGGGGGTCTACCTAAAACTAAAAAACCCTGGCAAGGGGTCAAAGAGGCAAAAAAATTTTGGGGGAACCCTCTGGTCAAAACCCCTTCCCCAAGGGCCGGTGGGCTAATGGGACTATGTCAGACAGGGGCATTGGGAAACAACAAGTCAATGCATTATTTTTGGGGGGGGTTTTTCTTAACCCTCTTGCTGCATTTTGTGACATGTACTTGGCTCGTGGAAATCGCTGGATGCGAAAGGGGGGTTAATACTTTTAAAGTTGGACACGAAAATTTTTTCTTTTTAAAAATATTTTATTTATTGGACTGGAAAAATTTTGGGTTTTTATATCAAGCATCCCATAAAAATTCTACTTTGAAATTTTTTAAAAAATATTTTAGATCACTGTAATCATGTCTGTCATCAACTAAATTATAAAAAGTTTAGCTGAAAGGGGTTTATTCTGATTATTGCCTGTTTGCTTTATATCCCGATTTTTGGGGCCTCCCCTTGTTTTAAATTTCATGGGGATGGGGATCTACTCTTAGGGTCATTTGTCTATCTCACCTTTTTCTATTTTTTAAAATTTAATGATCTTGGTCCAGTGTTTTACGTGATAATTATTTTTGGGAAATTATCTGATATCCCGGTTTTTTCTTTTAAATAAATTTAATACAAGATTTTTTTAAAAATAAATATGATAAACCCTTTTTTTTTTTAAAAAACCCTGACAATTTTATCTGCAAAAATTTTTTCACTTAATTTTTTTAATTTTTTTTAAAAAAATAATTTTGGGGGGAAAAATAAGCTTTTTATTTATGTAAATTTTTTTGTCAGATAGAAATAATTATATTTTAAGAAAGGGGGTTTCCCCTGCCATGGAAATTTTAAAACCCATGGTTTTTTAATTTTTAAAAAATTTATCAAAACAAAAAATTTTAAATTAATTTTTTTTTTTAATTGCTTGGTGTTATATTTCGTAAATGCAGAAAATTTTTCCCTTTAATTTTTATAATTTATTAAGTTTAATACTCTGTTTTATGAATTTTTTTTTATTAGACCTTGGACATTGTCCTTCAAAATTCAATTCCCCAAAACCAATGCCCCCTGATTCTGCCACCCCCAAAGGGGTGGAAAGGTTTTTTATCATATATTTTTTTTTTTTGGTTTAAAGGGAATTAGTTTTTTTTGTCATTTCACCCAAAGAATATTTTTTAATTATTTTTTTTACCCAATTGGGACTAATTTATTAAAAAAACCAAAGTTTTTTTTGGGTGATGTATTTTAATTTTAAAAATTTGAAATCTCTGTTTCATATTCTTTTAAAATTTGTAAACAAAATTTTTTTAGTAATTAGAAAATTAATTTTTTAAAAAATTTTCCTTTTAAAAACTTCTGGAAAAACATACAAAAGTGCATAAAAATTTTTAGGGGGGAAAATAAAAATTTGAAATGTTAGTCATAACATAAAGGGTTTAAAAACTCCCCTTTCCCAATTTAAATATTTTTAATTTTCCTTAAAATTTTTTTAAAAAATCAAATTTAATATACTGCCTTTTTTTTTGTTTAAAAAGAATCTGAAAATGTTTTTTTTTTAACAAGTAGTTTTCTTAATATTTTTTTTAATATTTTTTGATAAAATTTTGTGGAAAAAAAATTTTTTTTATGTGAATTTTGTCAGAAAAAATTTATATTTCAATTAAGGGTTTTCCCTGTAAATGGTGAAACTTTTAAAACTCTAGATAGTTAAATTTTAAAATTTCCCAATTTATCAAAATATAAAAAAATTTTTAAACTATTTAGAATTTGCATATTAATTTTTTTTTCAAATGTTTTTTTGGTATTATTTTTTTTTAAATGAAAAAATATTTCCTAAATTTTTTAAATTTTTTAAAAGTAATAATACTCTGTATTATTTTTTTTTTTTCTTGGGGCCCTCAACCCCCTATTTTAAGGTTTAAAACCTTCCCCTTGTTCCCTGGCTGAAAAGGAATCTTTTTTTTCTTTCTTTTTTTTAGTTTAATTAAAATTCTTTTTTCTTTTTATTTCACTTTTAAAATATTTATACTATTGTTATTTAATCAATTACAAAATTTTTTAAATAATACATTAAAGTTCCTTTGTTTAAATGTATTTTAATCTTGAAATTTGAGTTTTCCCAAAACCGTTTTGAATATGAAAAACAAGATTTTTAAAATTAAAAAAAAAATTTTAATTATTTAAAATTATGAATTTGAAACTTCGAAGCAACATATAAAAAGTGCTTTAAATTATTAAAAAAAAGACACAAACCTTACAGTAGTGGATATGATGTGAAACCCATCTGACATGTTGAATAGTAAATTTATATCCAAAAAAAAATGAATCGGGTATGATTGGAAAAAATTTCTATCTAATAACTTTATCTTTAATAAAAATTTTTTTTAAAATTAACACAAGGGTAATGAAATTTTTTTTATAAAAAATATTTTTCTTGTTAAATTTTTGGGGGAAAGAGTGGAATTTAAATTTATGATAACAAAAAATATGACACATAAAACTTGTGATTTCAATTTAAAAACCGTTGAAAAACAGCATCAATAACAGTACCACTGTTGGTTTTCGAAAAAATTTTGATTTGGGGCATTTTGAGTTTGGGTTCATCATTAAAAAACTTTAAAAAAACCACCCGGAAACTAATGTTAAAAAAAAATCACTCAAAATCATGGGAAGAGGTAATTTTTTTTTTTAAAGAAAACCATCTTCGGTATACCCCTTTAAGCCCCAATTATTTTTATTTTTAAATAAAATTCTTCTAGTTAATAAAACTATATGGCCCCCAATGACGGGGGAAAAATACAAACCCCCCCCGGGAACCCCCGGGAATAAAATTTTTTTTGATTGGGATTCGGGATTTTTAAAACAGTTACACAGAAAAATAACTTTTTTTAAGAACATAAAAATTTATTACCCAAAATCTAATTTTTAAATACAGGCAACAATATTCACAAAGTAAATCTCTAAAAATTTTTTACACCTTAAACAACAATAAAACACAGTTATCGGTTTTTAAAAACCCGTATTTTAAAGATTATTTCCCCAAAAAGAAGCCCCGGTAATCAAAACAAGTAAAAAACAATCGGGGTTGAATCAAGACTGACTCATTCCCGAGCACGCCTATTTATAGGCCCAGAAAAAAAAACTGCAGGCCCAGCAGGGAATTTTAGAGAAATTCACTAATTTCTAGAAGAATGCAGAGGGTCCTAAATTTTCCCCATGGTTTGAAAATTAGTCCCCAAAGGGGCAAATTTGGGTCCAAAAATATGATGCCAATTTGGGCTGTATCCCCAAGTTCCCATTGGGCCACTTCCTGTTACCCATTTCTGCCCCTTTTTTGGGGAATCCCTCCAAATATTCATCAACTGAGGGAAAGATGTTACGCAAAAAAATAAATTTTAAAAAAGTTCAAAAGTTAATCATAACAGGGAAGGTTAATAACCTTTTCTTCCACTTAGGGTTTTTTTTCACGTTCACTTTTTTTTAAAAATTGGGATTTTTAAAATTTTTATCAAAAAGTAACGGATATCTAATCCGGGGAAAATGAGGGAATCACTTTTCTTTTTCCCAAGGGGTTTACAATTTTGCAGAGGGAACAATTTCTCCAACCGCTGTTTAAAGTTTTCCCCCCGGTGAAGCCTTTTTCTGGGAACATTCCTTTTTTTCCAATAGCCAGTTGAATCTTTTTTGCCCCATTTCCCCATTATGAATTCTCCCATTTTTGACTTGTCTAGCTTTCCATTTTTGTTGGTGGCTGGACTAATATGCATAAATCTACTTTTTCAAATTTTCCCGCTATTCTTTTTTTTTTAAAAAGTTTTTCCCCTTACTTATATTTAGGAATAATTACCGGAAATTACCGGAATTTTTAATTTCCCCGCTGAAAGTATCTTCAATAAATTTTGGGAAGGGTTTGGGGAGTTGTTTTTTGACCTTTCGGAAAAGGGGGTAAAGAAGTTCGAAATTGATAGTGTGAGAAAATATTTTGAAATTGGTGGGGGCCTTTTTTAAAACTTTTTGGGAAAAACCCCGAAAAAAGGAAATTGTTGTATTATTGGGAACGTACTGTAAAAAAGCACTTTTTTTTGTTCTGAATTTAACATTTTTTTTAAAAAAAAATCTGCATTTCATTTTTTTTCCCCTTGGTATATGTGGGGCTTTTCAAATGGAACAAAGGCGGTTTTCTGAAAAGATTAATTTCCCCCTAATTTAAAATTTATGTTCCTTTTTAAGAAATGATGGGGGTGCCCAAAAAATCCCCTTTTTCCCCAAACAGGTTAGGATTTTTTTAGGGGGAATATTTCAAAGGTGTTTTTTTTTTTAAACATAGATATTTTTTTTCAAAACCCGATACTATTTTTTTGTGAACTGTATATTTTTTTTTTTATCATTTAGGAGTTGGGAAAAATTTTTAAAAAAAAAGTAAAAAAAAAACTGTGTGATGAAAAAAGCCAAAATATAATAACTAAGTTTTTTTTTAATAATGGGGGTGGATTTATGGTTTTTAAAAAAGGAGTAATGTTTTTTCTGTAGTATTTAACAAAAATAACTTGTTTTTTCAGGAACAAAAGACGGGCTGTTGTACAACCCCCAAATTCTTAAGAGGGGGGAAAATTTAGTTAATTTTCTTTTCTTCATTTTAAAAGCAATTTTTTAAATTGTTTTAATTTTATTTTTAAAAATTTTTATTTTATTTGTTCATTCAAAAAAAAATAAAAAACTTTGTTTTTTTCGTCCCAAATTTTTTTTTTGGTTTAGAAAAATTTTTTTTTCTTTTTTTTAAAATTTGTGTAATTTTTTTTTACATTTGCTTTTGGACATTTGCTTTTTCCAAAAAAAAAAGGGTTTTAATGTTCTTAAGGTTTTAATAAAATTTTCATTTTATTTATTTAAAAAAATATTAGTTTAATTTGCAATTTTTAAGGAGCTGCTAATGTTCAGGTATTACCCAGAATTTTTGATCCCTCTGGCTGATCGCAACCACTCAATTTGTTAAATGACTCTCCCGGGGTTTTTAAAATTTTCTTTAGTACTGCAAAAAATAATATATTAATTGTAAAATTGGGTTGTTAAATTTGTGTTTTCTGATTATTGTAGTGAATAAAAAAAATCAGGTGCTTATAAAGTAATATCAAAGTAGATTAACTTATTTATTGGTTTCTATATTAATATTTTTTATAAAATTTTTTTTTTTAACCCCAAGTATTTTTATTTTTGAAATAAAATAATTGTGCAGAATCCCAATTTTTTTCCCTTTATTGAATTCAACCTAAAAAAGATTTCTGCCATGAATTTGATATTTGAAGTTTATTAAAATAATAATGTAAGTTGATAAATATAAACTTAACATATAAAATGTACTCAAAAAATTTTTTTTTTTTTAAAAAAAGTTTTTTAAGTGGCCAAAACATTTTGTTTTCACTTTGGGAAAAATCTGAGGCTGTATGTTAAAACATATAATACTTTTTAAATTTTAAAAAAAATTCATCAAAACATATAAAAAATTTTAAAAAAATTTAGGGTGATATTAATTTGGCAAATATTTTTGGGGTTATATTTTTTAAATGCAAAAATATTTCCCAAAAATTTTAAAATTTTTTAAGTAATAATATTCTGTATCTTTTTTTTTTTTTTTCTTTATTAGGCCCCCAACCACCTTTCCCCCGAACCAACCTGCCTGTTTACAATTAAAAGGAAATTTTTAAAATTTTTTCATATTTTTTTTTGAGTTTAAAAAGGGTTTAATTTTTTCTTCCAAAATTTTACTCTATGAATATTTATTTATTATTATTTGTTTTAATAAAATTTTAATAAAAATTAAAAGTTCATTTGATTATGTATTTTATCTTAAAATTTGAGATTTCTGAAGTAACTGGGTGTTTTTCTTTTTGACAATGATGGGGTTATTTCTTAAAGGGGAAAGTTTTCGGGGCATACAATTTTTCCACTTCTGTTGTAAGTTTTACTACCTTGGTGCAATCATCTTTCTTGGGAACATGTCCTTTAAATTTTTCTTAATAGCTAGTCTTAAATTTTTTGACCCAACATAACAATGTCTCCCACTTGTTCACTTCCCCTTGGCTTGGTGGCTGGGGGCAAACTGCTTAAATCTTCTTTTTTAAATCTTTCTGCTACCTTTTTAAAAAAATTTGTTGATACCTTTTTTCTTTATAGAGATATTATTCAAAACCCAAAATTTTCAAGTCGTTAACTCTTTTTGTTGAAGGGCTCTTTAATAAACATTGAAGGTGTTGGAGGTAAGAAATTTTTGGTTTCCGGCAGGGGGGGTTAGAAGTTTGAAATTGATAGTGGCGCCCAAAAACCTCTTTTTGTAATAAAGGGCCTTTTTTAAAAAACCTGTCATAAATTGCCCGAAAAATAAAGGGAAAAAATTTTAGAATAAGTTAGGGAAAATACTTTTAAAATAAAGTACTTTTTATCATTGTTCTGAATTTAAAAATGTTTTTTAGAAAAAATTTCCAAATTTCCCTACTTGCACCTGTTATATGTACATTCCAAATGGGGAAATTTCCCCAAAAAAACAGAAAATAGTTTAGCTTTAAAAGACCTTTAAATTTTAGTATTCAATTTATGCTCCTTATAAATTTATAGGTTTTTAAAATTTTAAAAACCCCCTTTCACAAACACATTAAGATTCTTATGATATGGGGGAAAAATTTTTAAAAACCTTTTTTTTTTTTTTTGTTTATACAGTAAATATTTTATTTTAAAAACCCGATATTATTTTTTTGAACTGTATTTTTTTTTTTTTCAAAATCAAAAAATTTTGGGTGGGAAACAAACCAAAAAAAAAACAAAAAGGGGGATGAAAATGCCAAATATAATAGCTTAGTATTTTTTTTAATGTGGTGTGCTCGAAAAATTTGGGGGTTTTAAAAAAGAAAATAATGTTTTTGGGTTTTTACTTAAAAAAATAATTTGGTTTTTTCAGGGGGAAAAATTGGTGTTTTTTTGTAAGGGGCTTCCCCAAAAAGGGGGAAAAAAGGGAGGTTAATTTCCCCTTTTTTTCTTTTAAAAAAAACAATTTTATTAATATTGTTTTTTAAATTTTAAATTTTAAAAAACCCTTTTTAGTAAGTGTTTTATTTAAAAAAAAATAAACGGGGTTGGGGAAATTTTTTATATTTTCAATCAAAATTTTTTTTTTAGGCTTAGAAGATTTTCTTTCTGTTTTTATAAAAATTTGTTTTAAATTTTTTTATGTTTTCTTTTTGATATATTGCTTTTCTTTAAAAAAAAAGATTATAATGTTCTTAAGGGTGTTGGAAAAAATTTTTTTTATTGATTTAAAAAATATTAATTTAATTTGCAAATCTTAAGGGCTAATGTTCAGGGGGGGTTTTAAAAAATGTTTTAAACCACTTTTGCTGGGTGGGGAATGTAGTCATTGTTCTCCCCCTTTTGTTAAATGATTCGTTTTTAAAAAAATATATAAATTAATTGAATTTTGGGTGTTAAATTTTTGTTCGATTATTGCAGTGAATAAAAAAAAATTTGGGTTTCTTATAGTAATATAAAGTAGACTAAGTTTTTGATTTTTTAAAAATTAAAATTTTCAATTTTTTTTTTTTGAAGATATTCATATATTAAAAATCAAAAAACTTTTCAGAATCCCCTATTTTTTTCCCAAAACCTCCCAAAAAATTAAATTTCCCGCCATGAGTTTGAATTTTGGTTTAGTAATAATAAAAAACCAAGAAGGCTCAAAATTTTTTTTTTTAAAAAAAAGTTTTTTAAGTGGCCCTAAAAAAAATTTTTGGGTTTTCCCCCTTTTTAAAAATCGATGTTCCGCCAATTAAATTTAATTTTTTTGGAGACTTTTTAAAAAAATTTTATGAAATTTGTTCAACTTATTCTGTTTAAAAAAAAAGTCAAATTTTTCTGAAACAATATTGTATCTTGTGAACTTTTTTTTTTTTAAAATTTAAATAATTTTGGGGAAAAAACGGGGTTTTATGAAGTTGGACAAATAATTATATTTATTTAAAGGGGGATTATTGCCTTTTGGGGGAAACCCAAAAACATGTAATACTTTAATTTAAAATATATTTTATCAAAACATAACATTTTAAATGATCTAAAAAATGAAAATTAATTTTGCCTCCCAAAAATTGTTTGGTGTTATAATTTTTTAAAAGCAAAATATTTCCCGGGTTTTTTAATTTGTATAAGTTTTTGTATTTTTTTTTTTCCCAAAAGGGCCCCACCACTCTCCCGGAACCAACCTTGCCTTTCCCCCCCAAGGGGGGAATGCATTTTTTTAATGTTTTTTTAAGTTTAAATGGAAGGATATTTTTTTTTCCCTTTTCTCTCACAAAAATTATTTTTCAGTCAATTACAAAAAATTTTATATCTTTAAAATTCAGTAGATTATGTGTTTTTAAACTTAAAATTTGAGGGTTTCTTTTTTCCCTAATCTTTTTTTTATTTCCCCC
>BMAV01009001.1:0-36226 GCA_019973955.1 Trichonephila inaurata madagascariensis
AATTTAAGAACAATATTTAACGTATTTTCAGACGAAGCAAAAGTACTAGGATGTAATTTTTGAATATTTCAGAACATTTTCCTGAAAAACAAATTTTAAACAAAAAAAGATTGTGTATTCCGATACAGCAGATGAAGTTAATATTGTGAATTGATTCTGTTATTGTGCAAATAAAAGACAGATTCAAAAGTATGCCAGATATTATTTTTTCAATTTCAAATTAATCAGTTATATAAAAACCTTAAAAAAAATAGAAATTTGTGAAAAATGTTTAGAACATTTTTTTGAAAAATCTTATAAAAAATATATGGATGAAAACAGTAGCGCACACAGGAATTTTTCAAGGGGGGGTCCGGGGTTGAAAGTTCACATTCTTGTATCATGCTATTTTTGATTTTGTCGATTTTCAAGAACAAAACACAGTAAAAAAGTAATTATTGAATAAATAATTAGCATTAATTAATAAAATTAATCATTAATAACAAATATTTAATTAAATTTTACGTATTATATACTTAGAATTATAACCAATCGGAAAAAAAATCAAGGGCTTTGGGGGGAGGGGGTCCGGACCCCCAGGACCCCTTCCCCTTGTGTGCGCCACTGGATGAAAACCAAATACAAGAAACTGGTTTGTTACGGAATTTGATTTCGAATGAAAGGGAACAGTCATAATCAGGGGCGTCTTAAAACTTTTTTAGGCCCTGGGCCCAGAGAAATTTTTTTTGAGGCCCTGGGCCCCTATTCAAAAGTAGGCCTTATCTGGAATTTTAAAAAGTAAACGGTATATATAGAATGCATTGTTAAATACTCGTGGCCGTGTTAGCCAAGTGGTCAAGGTATCGGATCGTGGCTGACCTTGTCACGAGTTCGAGCCCAGTACAACTAAGGACCCGCTGTGTAGGACAGCGATGCGCGTTAAATCTGTCGAGAGCTGAAACATCCTCCCGTTGGTGTGGTAGTTAGGAGAGGGGATGCCAGCTCTGGTGTCATCCACGTCATTTGACCATGGTTCAAAATTACGTGGTCCGACGCCAAAAGCCGTAGTGTAGTTGAGCAGTGCGACGCCGACGTTAATATTCAGTCACTCACTCAGTCAAATACTCGTACAAACGGTAACTTGAAACAAATAAATGTGCGCGACTCATTCTCTTATAAGACGACTCAACCTATGGCCACATTTCAACTATATATATAAATGAGTTGAATGATTGTTTATGGTACTAGACATGTGTGTGGACAACGATTATCACATAATAATGCAGTCTCGCCACTTTTGCCAGTTGGCATGCTGTTTGAAATTCGGTGTTCTTCGGAGAATATGTACGGGAATAATATTTGACAATAAAAATTAACCAGTTCGTGATCTTATTAAGTCTGGGTCCAGGCCCAGTTGGATCATGCCTTAAGGTATCCGACTACGTTCGGAAATGTGATTTTGCAAAAGCGTGTAAATGGATAATATTTATGATATTTAGTGTCACTTAGATTAGAATGCATGTATAAAATTGTTTTAAGGACATTATGACAAAAAAAAAATTATTTAAATACAATATTTTGTTAAAAAATTAACTTAGAATAACCTTTTGTCCAAATGTTCTCCTTTTGTAAAAAATGCTTCTATTGTGTATTAATATTTTGCCTGTATTCAGCTCGGGCCTCTGTACAGGGGCTCAACTAAATTTTTGAAATGCATAACTTGGAAGTCGGGCATCCATGTTTTACGAAAACAAAAGGGAGAAATTTTAAGAAAAATGCCGATAATTATTTCAAATGGTTGTAACTCTGAAAATAATTTGAATTTTTCAAAAATCATAGTTGAGCCTCTGTACAGAGGTCTGAGATATATACAGGCAAAATATTATTATAATAGAAGCATTTTCCAAAAAGGACATTTTAAAAAAAGGTTATTCTAAGTTCATTTTTTGCCAAATGTGCCTTTTTAAATAATTTTTTTATAAATGTATCCTTAATCTAATTTAACTAAAAATCATAATTACATTTATGCGTTTTTTTAAAATCATGGTTCCAAACGTAGTCGGATACCTTAAGACGTCCCTGGTCGTAACAGTATAGTAAATGTCCCATAGAATTTAATATTGCTTGATTTTTTTTAAAGTATTCTTTATGAAACTCTACTCTTAAATAATAAGACAAATTTCACGCAATTTTTGTTTTTCAACAGTTAAAGCTACTTATGTTAAATTCTATTTGGCATTTTTTAAAATTTTTTTTAATCCTTGGTTGAAAGAAAATGTGCAAAAATAATCCTAATTAGAATGTAAAAAATATTCTTCACAAAATATTGTTTAAAAATTTTTTTGTTAGAAACATATAAAAAGAATGCAAGAATTCTACATCATTTTTGGAACTGGAGAGCAAATAACAATCCCTTTGAGAAAATAGGAATGATTCTCTCCTCTATCCAATTTATGGTGTTTGTGGTTATTTATCTCGTAATCTAGCCTAAAATCTGTTTTTGAAATAAAATAATTCATTTATTTGAAATGAACGGAAAGAGCCAGCGGCGAATCGGAAGCATTTGCGAGTTCGTGCGATACAGGTGTATGAAGAAGCATTTCCGGTCAAAAGAGGGCTCCACCTGCGTACCCCACTTCCGGCGTGGAAAGTGGGTCTTCCAAATACCGAACACGCGCGAAAGATGAGAACGGTAATGTTCGGAAATGAAGTATTTTGGCAGGTTATATTTCGCCATTTATCGCCACACACACACACACATTTACCCTTTTTCAAAAAATTAAAAAAGAAGAAACAGAAAAATTATAGGACAAATGTTCTGAAAAATTATTGTACTTTTTTTTGTTGTTTATTCAAAAATAGAAAAAAATAAATGTGACTTATATAATATCTGACATATTTATTTTTAAAAAGTTAGGAAATGATAGATACTCATATAGCTTTTGAGAACAACTCTTCGCCAATATTTTGAATTTTTAGTTCATATTTTTAAAAGAATAAAATCTCAAGCAAAATGAAATGGGAAAAAGAAAAAAAAACTGCATCTTGCAAGTGAACCACTTCTGAAGAAAAATGTTTTAACCAAATTTATTTTCCAAAATAAGCCTACTTTAAATTGAAAAATTTATCATAAATGTTTATTTATTTTTTTTTTAATTTTAATATTGTAAAATTGCAACAATTTACCTATCTCCCCTTGAGAATGAAACACTTTTTTATATTGATGTAGTCCTTCATGATCTTCATTATTGCTTTATGTACATCTTTTCTCACTTTATGATCACTCCTTTTATTTACCGTAAAATCCGGCGTATAACGCGCACTTTGAAAACAAACAATAAGATCAAAATTTACGGGTGCGCGTTATACGCCGGGTATAAAAATGATAGCTTTAAAAATTCAAAGAAATGAGCATTAAAAAAAAATTAGGCTTACACATATATCAAAATACAGTATATTGAAAAGAAATGACATTCTTTATGAACTTAGAGGTTTGTAATTATAGAAGTATACTATCTCTTCAAAATCTTGGGATAATACCTCGAATAAAAGACATCAAAACATAAGAGCATTGTGCATTTACATTTTCACAGTTTCTTCGCAAAAAAGCGGTAGCGTGTTATACGGTGAACATACCTTAAGATTAAAAAATGCAACTTGAAAGTAAAGGTGCGCGCTATACACCGGATTTTACGGTAATTTTGTTAGTGTTATTGGATACACTTTATACATTTTCCGAAAAATATTTACTTCTGTAATATGAATTTCAGAATTTAATGAAGTTTAATTTTCATATACAAATTTGTCTATTTACTCTGACATGATCTCAAAATCGTAGTGTGTGTGTGTGTGTGTGTGTGTGTGTGTGTGTGTGTGTGTGTGTGTGTGTGTGTGTGTGTGTGTGTGTGTGTGTGTGTGTGTGTGTGTGTGTGTGTGTGTGTGTGTGTGTGTGTGTGTGTGTGTGTGTGTGTGTGTGTGTGAGAGAGAGAGAGAGAGAGAGAGCGTCACTTAGGACCCGTCATGTAAGGGTTTGATGGATATCAAATTTGTCGAGGCTCAAAATTCTCCATTTGGAATAATAAGGAAGTTTAGATTGTGGTATCCACTCACAAATGTTGTCCTTGTTATTTGACCATAGTTCAAAAACAAACGATCCTAGAGCTGATTTTATCTTTTATTAATGTCCAACTCTAAAGCAATGAGGAACGTGGAAACTATTGGCAACGATTCTCGTAATTTTGAGCCTCGGTTAACCCCTTAACCGGCGTAATGGAGAACACTTACCCCCACCCTAAGATGGATTCCACAAAGGGTAGGTATTTGGCGACACAGTCAAATTTTGGACCCCTAGAATCCTGTCCACCCACGCGATGCAGGAGTGTACGTTACTTCCCTGCCCTTAACTGGTTAGCCAGTACACCGTACGGGCTACCGAATGCTGGCCACAACTCCCGTACTCGGTACGGGCATTTATATTTTCTTCTTTCTATGTTTGATTTGCACATATTTTTAATTCTTATAGTGAGATTATTAGTGCTAGTGTTTTTAAGAGATGCAGTTTGTCCATGGTAGGGAAATGCTTCTCATGCGGGATTTTCTTTGTGGTGAAGGCGGGAATTTTACATTGAAGGCAAGAATTTAGATTCTTGAAAATATTCGATACAGAACAGGGAATGTCAAGGCTACGTGCAATTTGTTGCTTGAGAAGAAATGAAAATGGGAAGATAATCCAAAAAATCCGATGTTATCTCTGTCCTCTGTTTCTGTTATCTCTGTCTGCAATGAAAGACTTTGTATTACATCATGCTTCAAATTGTGTGTGCATATATATATGCACATATTTTTTGCAATTATGAGAGAAATTCTTTTAAGATATATGGAACATTCTTCATAGCACGCAGAGTGCACTTATAAAAAGCAAATATTTAGAGTTTTTTGTGTTCCATATTTATAAAATAAAAAATTGTGTAAAAACTTTAAAATTGAAAAAATTAAACCAAATTTATTCAAACTTCGTATTCTGTTAAGTATTATGCTTAGTTATATGCAATAAAAAATGTGCCTTTCTTTGGAACAATTTGGGCAAAAAAATTCACCACTTAAGGGGACAACATTTGAGTCTCTGCGGCAATCTCCAAACTTCCACACCCAGTCTAATGGAGAACTTTGAGCTACGACAGATTTATCACGTATCATGCCGGACGCGGTGGGTCTTTCCTGACAAAAAGGACTCAAACTCGTGACTCGCTGGCTACGAGTTCACGATCTTGATCATTCGGTAACCACGGCCATACTAACTGGCCTAAAATTGATATACAATTGAAAAATTTGATAGTATTTTTCATATCTTAAACAACAAAGCAACCGTTATTATTTTTTTTCTGTAGAAATCAGAGCTGTAAGAAAGACAAATGTACGGTTATCATTTCTGTGATTTCGGACACTGATATGGCTTTATAAAGCTTACCAATAATAGTTAAATTACGGTTTTTAATAGTATAATTATAAGATGCATTAGATATAAGTAACAAATCTTTTAGAAATGTATTTCTTATAAGGCAATTATTTCATTAAAATATATTTATTTAAAAAACGTACATCAGATTGAATTTTAGGGCTTATAATATAAGTCCCATATTAATGTTATATGTTAATTATTGATATATTGATATTTAGCTATTAAATGTTTTCTTTAATGAAATTATTTTCTAAAATTTATAATACTGCTTGTTTTTGTGTGTAACTTGTTAAGTATTTAATAAACAGAAGATGTCATAAAAAAACTTTTTTTGAAGCATTAATTTGAAAGAGAAAAAGAGGGACAAAGTTTAAAAGCTGAAAAATAGTATAAAATAGTTTCAAAAACTACAATTTATTAGAAATTCAATATTTGCTAGCCTCAAAAACAGCTGAAAAATTTATTTAAAAATTACATAAATGAAGAATGAATAAAAATGAACCAAAGCAAAACAATGAAAAAAATGTATACTATAAATACAACTAATAAAAAATATTTCTAAAATTGTCTCAGTCATATTTATTCAAAACCATAAGAACCATTTTTAATTGTCAATAGAAAAATAATAATAAAGTAAAATTGCATCTATACATGGTATAAAAACATCTGTTAAATATAAATCTCTTACAAATATTTTAATTTTAACATTGTCTTATTATTTCTTAACTTACAGTAATTAAGTTCCCAAATTTTAAAATAAAAACAAAACCTTTAAAAAAGTACTGAACTATTGTCACATTGCAAAATAAATTGATATAATAAAAAACATCGGCTTAACGTGTAAAATCTAACGGCTTTTGATAACGTCGAATAATTTTTTAATAAAAAAAACTTTGAAAATGTTTCATTTCCAAACTTATATATATTAGATTTAAATAAATAAAGATTAAAATTAAGACATCCTTATTTAGGCAGAGGTTTATTTTAGTATTAGTTTTATTATCATTATTACTCAGTAGTCCAAATACAGAACTTCTATTTTTAGTTATTGTGTTTTGACGCAAAGAACTACTCACTTTTTTGCATTGGTAATACTTCAACTATATACAAAATATAATACTAAAATGAATGACATGAGATTTATATGAGTATAAATAGGAAATAAAACTGAAACCATGTATATTTTATTGAAATCGGAAACAGATGAAGTATGTTGCATTTTCGTTACGATTCGATTCCTCAAACTAATACAGTTAAAAAATCATTTCAAAAGTGCAACTAGTGTTCGAAAAAAAAATTCGTAAATGTATAAATTTTACGGTTGAATTTTCACGGTTTTGTAGTTGAGTCTCACACACAAATAAAAATATACAAATAGAAAAAAAACCGAGCAATAAAATCATATTTTTACTCTCTAAAAACTACACTAATCAACCTTAGAAGTTTTGGAAACCCTTTCAACTCAAAATGAAAACAAAAATAAGTGTTTCTGAATATGATTGAAAACATTAGGAAAATTATAGTATTTAAATCTTAACAGGAAAAAAATTCACAAAATTGAAAAACATGTTTAATTGTTAGTAAAATGGATGCATATTCATAAATAAATCTATTATTTTTGCCTAATTAATTATTAAAGAGAGTATAATCAGTTTACTCAAACCTATTTTTGACAAATTTTCTTGTGTTTCATCGATTTATAAACTTGACGAAAATAAATTAATCAGATTGATTTCATATTTAAAAAAATATCTTGAATTTAAAAATTTAAAAAATTATTAATCTAAAAAAATATTTTTTACCATCGGAGTGTTAATCAGAAATTTCTATCTTTCAGAAAAAAATCAAATTAAATGAAAATTTTAAAATATTTGTATGATAAAATCGTCTGTGATCGTCGGAAAAAAAATCGTTTGGAAGTTTAAACATATGTTTATAATAAAAAAAAATCATTTCTTCTTTCTCTTAGTGAACATACTTTACTATTCTGATCCAGACTTACGAATCCCATAATTCATCATAACCCATGTTCCATTTCACGCCAAATTGCGGTCGCCAACGGCTATATTTTGCAGCCCTGAACCGCGCGAAGGAGAAAAAAGGTGCTATTATTAACGATATGCTCGAACAAAAACTGCTCTGCACGTGTATTCTGGCGGTATAATAGGAGTGACTTTAAACGAGCGATGAGAATTTCCCTATTCTCTCTCTTTCTGTCAAGCTATTCATACGATAGAGAAATTCATCGACATTATTTTAACTATAATTTAATGTTCTAAGAGTATTTATTTACATATTTTATTCGAATAATTTTTTTCTTTTAATTTAAATAAGTTATTACTAAAGACAATTAAAATATGTGAAGTTTTTTTAACGAATGACTTTTATGACTTCGAACTATTTTTTCATCTTTTATTAATCATCTAAGAATTCGATTCATCGAAAATTGTACAAAGTTCCATTTTTTATTGGCAATGTGTGTGGAAAGTATTCTACAAATTTCTTAAACTGGATATTTATTTAACTGAGTGAACAAGTGCATCAATTTTATTTGATATTAAATACAAAAGTGATTGCTTTTAAAAAAAGATTTATAATTCCTTTTCATCATGTTCAGTGAAAGGACTATTCGATTTTGTTGAAACTTTCATTCATTCTATTTGTGAACGTTTTTTGCGAAGTTTTGAGTCAAGAATATGGAACTACACTCACATTGAAACAAGGACTAGTCATTGGAAGAATTTTGAAAACATATAATGGTCGAGATTTTTATGCCTTCCGTGGAATACCTTATGCTACACCTCCTATAGGTCTCCTTCGATTCAAGGTAAGTATTCAAATTAATTTAATTTAAAATGTTGTTCGTAAAAAAGTTCTGTGTGTAGTGTGGCTTATTGAGTAAAATATTTTTTTCTTATAAAGAACAATAAATGAATAAATTATCCATTAACTCAATGAAATCCAAAAGAGAATCCATTAACTCAAAAATTTACGTAGATTTAAATTTAGAAAAAAAAATTGTTATGAGTTTTTACTTTAAAATTAAATAATTCTCTAAGGAAAACAAAAATCATTTTTTTTTGTTTCATTTATTGATAAAACTGACAAGAATTAAGTGTGAGGAGTTCTTTACTATTCTATTTATTAATTTTATTTTACCCGTTTTAAAAGAATTTTTAATGAATTTACTTCAAAACTTTTGTATAACTGATTTTTCATCAAAAATTTCTTATTTATATCAAAAATAATCTTTTAAAAAGGGGCAATTAGAACAAAAGAAATTTAATAGAAATATAATAGTATTAGAAAGTAATTGTATGTATATATATCTTTTAAGCAATATAATGGCTCACTATAGTTGTTAAGACATGAAATTGAGTTTTTAGAAGTTACTTTTGCAAAATCAAATTATCCTTTCTATTGTTACGTTATTTTTGTGCTAACAATTTCTATCAGAAAAAATAAAATGGTTATTTTAAAATTTCTGTAAAAATCTTTTTTTTTTTTTTACTTTTCTAGTAATATGTTACAATACTTTTTTTTCACATTTCATACGATATATTGAAATAATATTGTTTTTATTTAAAATACATTATAATATTTTAATTTAAAACAGATAGGTTAAGGAAATATCGCTAAATTCTTGAATGTGCTTTATATCTTCCGTAATTTATAAAATTAATTATTTTTTTGAAAAAAAAAACTCATTTAAATTTGATTTCATAAATAGTATTACGTACGTATAATGGAAGACAGATTATACCTTTAACATTTACATATATATATATATATATATATTTTATTTTGTTAAAAATCTGCGTCATTTGTATTTTTTTCAAACGATTTTTAGAAGTTCAGTTCAGTTCAGTATAGTGGGTGCTCTGTATACCTGATTTTTAGATTTAATTTAATATTTATGTTAGGAAAGTTAAAGTTATACTTACGTTTACCACTGCTTCATTTTTAGGTTTTTTAAAAATGTGTTTTCGATTGTTGCCTATGATATTTACTAAATATTTCTGAGTCAGAATACATTTGAATATGTTTTGAAACACAGAACAATAAATACTGAATCCTTGTTTTCTTGCACTACATAAGACAATCATGGAGAAAAAAAATTAAATTAAATTCTGCAGAAATTTTTTAAAAAAAATTATTCTCCATATATTAAATACTCGTGCTGTAATACTTTGAAACTGTATAATGCTTATTATTCCTGATTTTAATAATTCAGTATTTGAAACAAATTTAGTCAGAAGGTTTCAATAAATTGCTTAAAATTACAATAAATAAATAAAATATCATTATTTATTTAAATAAAGAAATATAAAATATTCTCCAAGTTTTATTCAGTAATATATCGAAACATAATTTATTTAAAGACGTAAAAATAAATTTTTAGAAAAATGTTTGCTTTTAAATAAGTTTCTAGTAAACTATATAGTTTTGTATTCAGTAATATTTTTTTGCCTTTAGATTTGATAATATTTTATTAAGAAATATATATTACCTACTTGTATATAAAAATAAGAATTAATGATTTAAATATATTCTTCACTAAATAGAATTCTTCCAATTAAAATATTTGCAGATATATTACTTTGTACCATGCAAATATATTACTTATAAAAATACAATTTTTAGATAAATGAAATATTTCGAGATTTCATTGAGTTTATCAGTACTCACAATGTCTTAGGATTTTGTATACATGTGATTTCATTTATTTTACCAATGCAAAACCAATATAAGAATAAGAAGTGTTTTAATGCACGCCAATAAACGAATACTAAAAAATTAATGATAATATAATACTGGAGATATAAATTATATTCTAGAAATGTTTTAAAAAGTACCGTATATTCCGGCGTTTTAACGCGCACCTATATTTTAAAACTGTACTTTTTAAATTTTAGATATATTCGCCGTATAACGCGCACTTTTTTTCTTTTTTTTTATGAAGAAGCCTGAAATGTAAATGTACAATATTTTTATATTTTGGAGTCTAGCTATATAGTGTACTAGCTGGTATACCCGTTCTTCGTACAGGTGAATTGAAAAATTAAGCTGTACAGATTAAAGGATGAAGAAGTTTTCAATGAATTAATTTTAAGTGAATTGCAAATAAAACAAAAAAAAAGCTTCTTGATCAGTTGAACAAAAAATCATAACTGCTTAATTTTAAGTCTGTAGTTCTAATAGCTGATAAAAAGGATTTTTCTTTTATTTATAACGCCCCCGTAACTCTCCTGTGGGTCGATTTTTGAAAGAACATTCCTAAGCAGATCTTTGCTCAGCAAAAATAACACGTTCTTACAAATTTTGTGTAATGAACGCTTAAAATAGTGTAAATAATTTATATATGGAAGTACAATACATTAATATTACTTTCTGTTGCATTTATTTTATATTAAAATTGTAATATTTGCATGCAGTGCCATTTCTTACATTATAATGGCGATAGAGCCAAGATGGCGTCATTTTTGGCGACCATGTTGGCAACTTGGTGGTTGATTGAATGGTACAGAAGTTGATATGCTGTAGCACCTCCTGGTGGGGAGCTGCAACAAAGAGGATAGCACAAAAACCTTATCCACAAAAAAGTACTTTTACATGCCAATTTTCTTAGTAATCAGTTAAACGGTGTTGGAGTGAAGCGATTTCATATATACCAACATCTATTTTTATTCATAGAGTTGAGGGATAATAAAAGCATGCATTGAAATTAAACCCGACGTAATTAAAAAGTCATTTGAAAAGTGTAGTATATCTAACAATCTTGATGAAACAGAAGATGATCTTTTATTTATGGATTACAGTAAAAATGACGACGAAAAGACGAAACAGAATTCTCTTGATTATGTGTCTGTAAATATAACTAAAGGTGAAGGTAAATATGATGAATATTTCATGTTATATATATCTAATCATAAAGATTCATAAGGTTTGTCATTTTTTTCTATTCAATGGCATTCAAATATACATAGAAATCTATTTCTTTTTACCCTCACCTGTTCTTTATTCTTACAACCTTGATTTTTATATCCAGCGTATAACACGCACCCGTAAATTTCAGTCTTATTTTTTGTATTAAAAGTGTTTGTTATACGCTGAAGTTTTCGGTAATTTAATACACATTACAGAATCTTCAGATTGTATTATTTAAATTAATAAATTGCTTTTTTTTTTTCATTTTAAATGATTAAAGAACACTACAAGGTGAAACATTGAAAACATTTAAGCATTTAAGTAAAATTATAACCTTCTTATATAACCCACATTTTATTAAAGAATAATAGCAATCCATTTTTGGAATTCAGAAAGTCACTCTGACAACTCTCAAATTTATGTTGACTTCAAAATGGAAGTTTATTGAATATAGTGTTAAAATCACTGCTAAATACTACATTTAAATTAATAGCTCACGCGCAGTTTTGAAGTGGCTATACATTTAAACATTCGCGTAGCTTCAGTGTTCTCCAAATGTTGCGAATACAAATTTCATTATCAAATATATATTCAAATCTCAAGCCGCAGTTCTCAGTCTACATTCTACCCAAGATATGTCCTGCGTTTGATATTAAGGTATCCGACTACGTTCGGAACCGCGATTTTGAAAAGGCGCATAAATGGATAATTTTCATGATATTTAGTATCACTTAGATTAGAATACATGTATAAAATTGTTTTAAGGAAATTTTTTACAAAAAATTATTTAAATACAATCTTTCGGCTAAAAAACAGAACCTTTTCAAAAAAGTCCCCTTTTTTGTGAAAAATGCTTCTATTATAATAATATTTTGACTGTATATAGCTCGACCTCTGTACAGAGGTTCAATTTCGATTTTTGAAAAAAAAAATTTTTTCAGGTTAAAACCCTTTGGGAAATAATTATGGCTTTTTTATCTTAAAATTTCCCCCTTTTGTCGTAAAACATGGATAAACCCACTTCTAAGTTATATATTTAAAATTCTAGTTGAGCCTTGCCCAGAGGTCAAAAGGGCTTATACAGGCAAAATATTATTATAATAGAAGCATTTTCAAAAAAATTTTAAAATGGGTATTCTATTTCTTTTTAAAAAATATTGTCAAAATTTTTATTGTTACTATTTTTAAAAACAACAATCAAAGTGCCCTAAATAATAAAATTCTATTTATACGCTTTGAAAAATCATGGTTCCCTGGGATCAAAAAAGTGGGTCTCTAAAAAGTTGTTTGTTTGATAGATTGTTTATATTAATGTAACTCTTTCGGAAGCCCCCAATTTGGCTTTGGCAGGATGCAAAAAGGGGCCACCCGAAATGGTTTGGGCTACAAACAGATCCCTCGCGAAACAACCACACCTACATCCAGTCTTTATTGAAAAAAAAATCAAAATTTACGTTTTAAAAAGCAGCTATTCCACGCCCCTTTTTTTGGCTACCAGAAACTGAGCTCCCCATCATCTATAACTATCATTGCTGTCATACCACATGCATTCGTTGTAACTTTTTTGCCCAAAAATTCATCATAAATCTCTTCTTGGAGTATGTCTTATCCTACTGTCAATATTTCTCAATTAAATGTAAATCATTCAAAAGTTTGCCCCTTCTTGGTTACGGTGGATCTTGGCTCAGATATTTTATCGATTAGCCCTTTTTAATTTTAGCCTCTGTCATCAAAGTTCCTCAATATTTCTTTAGATAATGTGGCCGTGGGTAGCCTGGTGGTTAGAGCATCGGACTCTAGCCCAAAAGGCCTCGGTTCGATGCCCGATGCCTTACCCCCCAGTACACATCGTGCTCGTTAAATCATGGGTCTTTGGGCTGAACCCAGGGGTGCAGGAGACGGGAAATTTTTTCCCCCCCTTCGTCCCATGGCAAAATTGTGGGGTGAAGATGATGGTGTGTTATGTCCCTTCGGGAATTTCGCCGAGCTAAATCGTACTGTCCCCGTATGGTGCTCAAGGCCTAGGGCCCAAAGACAGGCGTTCTTCAGCCCCGCCGGTGAATTTCGAGGCCCCGTTTGACACATCAGACGGGTGGCATTACAACAACAACAGATAATAGATGTCTCCCATGGCAAAACGGTAAATTTTTCCAGTTTCTTTAATAAAACTAAATCTACCATTGCAATGTCTTTCAATTTTAAAAATTCTTCCATTCTTCTTATCAGTATCTTCATTCTTTCATCTTATTCTTTCATTCTTCTTATCAGTATCTTCATTCTTTCATCTTATTCTTTCATTCTTCTTATACACCCCCACTGACCAAGCTTGCATGTCCTGCTAATGCTTTCAACTTGGAAAGATTGTGGTACCAGTTCAGGATTAACTCTTAACCGTAGTTCAAAAAATTATGGAATTTATGTACTTCTTTAAACACATAATAATTTTATAATACTATAACATTATTAAAAAAAGGGAAACGAAACCATTTATTTAAAAATTTTATAGTTCATTAATTTGAAAAAGAAATGAATTTATTTTGATTTCGCTTGATACTTATTCTTTAAATTCTATTTTTAGGAATCAATGTGAATCAATTTTTTTTTCAGCTTTATCAATTAAAGAATTTTAATAGAAGAAAAAAATCCAGAAATCTATTTTTTATATGATTTATAATATAAATTGAATTCAATTGAGTTTTTAATAGGAAGAGAGGATTTTTAAGAGAAATGTTAAATATTAATTACTTGTAATTAGTTAATGGATTGCTCCTTTTCTGGTAAGCAGATTTCCTTTAAAAACATAGAACATTTATTTCTAACAAGAAAATAGACGTTAATTTTCTTTAACAATTCAAATCCTTGATAGAAAATGAAAAAGCTTGAACTCTTTATTCTGACACTTATGTTTAAGAATAAAATAATAACATGAAAATTCCAGCAATATTTGTTTTCTGTAATATTTCCTGTATATCCTGTAATATTTGAGCAATTTCTCTCTTTATAAAATCTAACTTCCTTTAAAAGAGGACAAACGTGACATTATAAATATTTTAAATCACCCTATAGTCAAGCAGTGCATCTAACATTCAGTTCATATGAGTACTATGTACTGAATGCTTGATAAACATTTTTTTGAAGAAACCGGATGTTATATAAAGTGATGCAATGCGGAAAATTCTTACTCAATTGTATCCAAAAATTCACCATAAATTTTCTCTACTATTCATTAGAGTAAATATATATCCTTCTTTACTTATTTTTAGACCTTTAAGTTTAAGACACTCCTTTCATATCAAATCAGGTCAATTGTTCGAAAAAAATACATTCATGTCAAAAATTCCACAAACAGAAGAACGAATTGCGGAAGTCAATAAATTCAAGCACATCAAATAGAATCCTTCAAGAAATTCAGATCAGGAAACAACAATCATTTTTTTCTTCTCCGTTCTTTGGCAAGCTTAAATCGATCAGAGATCACGAAGAATAACTGAGGGCAGGGTCAAATCCATTTGAAAAAAAAAAACCTCGCCAAGTTCACGGCAAAGATTCTGAGAACGAAATGCAATTGCGCAGATTTCGCGGTCAATTTAATGAGCGAACGCGCAAGCCTTAAAACCGATGTGGAATTGTTGATTCCGTGCTTCATTACCTACGCTACATTCAGGGAACAAAAATTTTATGTCATGATTCATGTGACTCAGAATGAATATTTACGAGGAACGAAAACAATTGAAGAAACAAGAATTTAGAACGATATTGTTTTTAGTTCCTGGATATGGATGTCTAACGAAGTTTTGTTTTTAAAATAATTCTTCTTTTCTGAGATCTTGTGACGTAATCTTGCAAGTATATTAAATTTGTTACGATCGCAAGTTCAAGGAAGGAAAAACACGAAAATACACCCTTCATGCATATGACAAAATAAGCATGGACTATGTTATAAAACATAAATGATGCTACTACAATGGGAAATTGTTTATTAATTAAAAGATTTTGCTTTATATCGGATAATGATAGCTAAAATGCATGTCAAACAATTTTGAGACTTTGTTTCTGAAGATGTTAGTAATACAACATAAGAATTTTTGAAGCTATACTTCTTTTGGGGCGTTAGAGAAATAGGATGAGGGTAAATTTTTACAATGCGCACGCACACCGTCACGGATGCGAAAATCCTTTGTCTAGAAATATACAGAACGGTACAAATCATTCCCGCCTTCGAAATTCTCAGAAAAATATTTATCTTCACTTCCCTGAAGAAGGAGACACTCGGATTCGAATTGGAAACCTCTCAATTTGCAGCTGAATGCTCTACTACTAAGCTATACACACCCGCGTCAGCGAATCTTTGCTTTGTGTTCCGTAGGAACGTATACGAAAATGCTTTGTCTAGAAATATACAGAAAGGGACAGATCATTCCCGCCTTCGAATTCTCAAAGAAATATTTCTCTTCACTTCCCTGAAGAAGGGAGCATCCGGGTTTGAACCGGGGACCTCTCGATCTGCAGTCGAATGCTGTACCACTGAGATATACCCCCGTGCCAGCGAACCATTGCTTTTGCGTTCCGTAGGAACGGATACGAAAATGCCTTGTCTAGAAATATGCAGAACGGGACAGATCATTCCCTCCTTCGACCCCCCTCACCATATTATTGGTCATATTATCCCTGTACGGGGGTGTTTAAATTTATTTAATTCATGATTATCTCAGGTTTGACTGGTCCGATTGAGAATGAAGGTTAGTATCGCTCAACTCTGCTCCTGACCGCCTTTCGTCCTTGGCCCAGCTTGCCCTGCTAAAGATTTTTAGAAAGGTTTTAATCTTGTTACGCCAAAGAAGTATAACTTCTTACGAGTGTGCATAAGTACACACACACTTTTTTTTAATATTAGACACAAACAAGATGAAGATTTATGACCAATTATTATTCCGATTAATAGATTATAGATCAAATGACGGTAAATTGGATTCATAATTCCTATTTTTCCTCATTATTTTCATTTAAAATTATTATAATAATTTTGCATAAAACACACAAATTCAACCTATGTACTTGTAATTATTGTAGATAATGAGATAGGATATTTATCGGTTATAGGGACTACGTAACTATAAACACAGCAAATATGTAGAAAACATGCCAATTTTTGGCTTATTATGGTTGCATATTATATATTGGCTGGTATTTCTTATATTGGTTAGTTATAAATAGGTGGCATTATTTTGAATGTCATGATATTAGGACACACTGACCTCCAAAATGTAAGGTACGTGTTTTTCGAAACCCCTACCATCCAAAAAATGGCATTAATAATAAAATTTTTAGTTTATATAAATATGAAAACTTATACAAAGAAAAAAAGATAGACCCCACTTTTACACTACTACAGAGACGTCTTAAGGCATCGACCAACTAGGCCCGGGCCCAGGGACTCGGTCACAATGGAGACCTAGTCTCGTTCTCTACTCAGCCATAGTAAGATCATGATTCGAATAATTTCTATGGTCAAATGTTATTTCTGGTTGTAATCTCCGAAAAAACTGGGAATTTCGAACGATATGTCAACTGGCTACACATGTTGACATTCATCCAAGTGTAGATCTAGGCCTACCTCCATACACCATCATTCAGTTAAAAGGCGATAATCGGTCGAGCCGATCTGTGCGATTGTAAGTCATGCACATTTATTTGTTTCGTGTTATTGATTATAAGAGTTTTTGACAACGTATGCTACGTACTGTCTACTTTTAAGGGTCATAGGTGGGGTCTACATTTGTGTAGGGGCCCAGAGCCTACTTTTGTGTAGGCTCCCCAGGCCCCAAAAAATAATGCCCTTCTATATTCCTATTGATATAAGAGTGAGAAAAAATACACAACAATTAAATATTCGCACTTTCATATCTACGCATTGCGAAAGAATATTGATCTTCTATAGTAGTTGATAATTTCGTTGACTACATTCAAAAGATTCTATCAATGTCTAGAAGTCATTTACACGACTCACTAATATGTTGGGCAGTCGGATGGATGGAAATGGGTTTGTTACGAGCTTATGCTGCTAGACGTCTCAATGTATCTCGTAATGTGGTCCAAGGAATATGTGATCAGATTATATTTGAAGATTCTGCGTCTAGAAGATACGTCCCAGTCGATCACGACTTAACACACCAGTGAGAGACATTTTCTAGTCCTTTCGGTTCGAAGAGTAGAAACAGTTCGTTGCAGATCATTTTGTTGTATCCGGAACAAGAACTCTCCTCTACTACGATACGAAGATGCCTTCAGTATACAGGTCTCTTCCACCTGCTGTATTAGTAATCATTTTATTTTGATGGCTGATATACGTGATCTCACCAAGTTGTGCTTTTTGAGGACTATCTTGAGAATCACGACTGGAGCGAATGGAATGACTAGCTAAATTTCCAGATCTGAATCTAATGGAGTATATTTGGGATTGCGGTAGACATATCGTTGTTTTGAATCCTCCTCCAAGGTTATTACATAAACAAGAAAAACGTTTCTCCGTGTCCAAGAACTTTAAATTAGCAGCATGGAAAGTCGACGCCGCCGATGCGTATCACCCTTGAGGTGAATATATATATATATATATATATATATATATATATATATATATATATATATATTCGTTATTAGATCCCATTTTGTAATGCTTTACATAAAACTATGATGAACTGCTTTCTCTAAAAATAAATTTTTCTATGGAGATTTTTTTTTACTCCTAAATCATGCTTGTTTTAAACTTAAGCAAATATCTATGTCGATTGCAATAAAAAACTGCACAGGGTACATTCCTCCAAATTTCTTATTTCCGTGTTCATTCGTTGTCATATTAGACTCAAAGAAAAGTCGTACATTAATTTTGTACTCCAGTGTAAATAAAATTACTAATTATTATTACATACATAAAAGTCACTGTTCTCTGTCTTTTGTTTGGAAGATTTGATTAGAAATGTACCCAACTGTTCCTTGTAAGTAATAGGTTCTAGAATATATTAGTTTCAGTTTGGTGATAGGTTCCAATGTCAGTACTTTTAAAACATGTTTCCCCATTGCTCTATGATAATAAAAGATATTTTGTGAACTATACGAGATAGGACTCAGAAGTTCCCGGACTGAGTCTATAACTTAAAAAATATCCCTAATTAAATCGCTGAAACACATTCTCCTTTGAAATAAGACCCTTGAGCAAAAAACACACGTTTTCCATCTCTTGTAAAGATCATCAAAACATTTTTGAAATTCCATTTTAGCCATCTCCTTTAATTCAGCCAGCGATGCATTTCTAGTCTCATCAGCAAATTGGAATCAACGACTCTGAAAACGACCTGACAGTTCAGGAAATAGTCTTAAGTCGCAGGGGACGAGATCAGGGGGATAAGAAGGATATGACAAAAGCCTGTTCTTACGTACCATCACTGAAACCTTTTCAAAGTTATCAGCGTTGAAAGAAATCCGCAAAGGCCGAGAACTTTTCCTGCCCTCCCTGAAACGTCGATAACACTCAAAACCTGTTGTACATATGCTTCAACATTTCATAAGTCTCCGTAGCATTTTTCCCCAAGCGAACACAAAATTCGTTCACTGTTGTACAAATGTCATTTCTTTCAATCACTGTTTATTGAATGCATCCGCCAACAAAATACTACGCTGCGGTGAGCCATCGACCACTTAATTTAGGACAAATGAGTATCAAAAAAATGAGCCGCAGCATTGTTCTGAACGGTGGAAAACTCGTAAGCAACTATGTATTGATTGGGAAAGGGAGTATACTGATGGGGATTAAAAGGTATTTGTGTATTGTTCTCAACAAAGCTAATTTTTAAGACTAGTCCAGTTATTTAATTGTCCCAGTAGTATTTATATCATCTTATGATATTTTCATTTATTTTTCACAAGCCCTTTTTTTCCTTTTTAATTTTTTGAAGTTTTTCTTTTACTTTTAGGTAAATATAGGTTAATATTGTAAGCAGATTAGCTATAGTCAATTATGGCATCAACTTGTAGCTTAAGATTAATTACTATTCTAAAGTAACTATTTTCTTTGGCTCCGACATATGAAAAATTTATTCTGTTAAAATTTGTATTGTAACTGATTGTAAGCTGAAATACTTTGTCAAGTATCAAAATCTCTGTCTGTAGATAGAAATTTATCATTAAATCCAAATACTTTATAAATCACTTTCTTCTCGTGTGAGTAATCTCTTTTTCTTGTAAAACATTTTGGAAAATTAAGCAAATCCAACTCTATAGGCTGGCACCTATGGTACCCTCCCAAGTGCTGGGCTTCTCAAGAGGCCGATTCTGTAGCTGTAAGAGCTTGTTGAAGGGATCGAGATATTGGGTGAAAAAATAAGGATGATAATTCTAAAACGAAGAAATTATTTCAGCTTTCTGGGAAGTGTAGACTGCTCTAAAAAATGCCGGTGGAGGAAAGCAGCAGCTGTGACATGAAGCTGCAACTATGAGGGAAAGCTTATAACGTCGTATAAGTTTTATATCATAAAAATGATGTGCATTTAAATTATACAACCTTTGATAGTAAAATAAATAATTGATTAATTTGATTTTTCGTTTGATTTTTAACTTACATCGCACTCTTTAGCAACACGTTTGCTATTGCCTCGTAATGTTAAGTCTTTGAGGGAAGTGACAAAAATAATAGGGTTTTTTGTAAGGAACCTATTACTAACTGATTATGTTCCAAACACGGAACACTATTATTTATCCCAATGCGTGGAACAATGCGTACCACTGTAATTGATTGTACATATTCAAACAAGAATAAAAACAGCAATGAATTGGCAATGAACTCTCAATTTTAAAGAACTCAGCGAGAACGACACTTGAACTAGTATCTCATTTGCTAAGTTACCATGCCATGTCATATAAAGACATAGAAATCCTTTTAACATACGGCAATAATCAATATTCCTCTAGGCCATCTTTAGAGGAAGAACTTGAATACATCTCTCAATTTAAAAACATCCTAATCCATGATGCTTATTACTTTAAATGAGGAGGCTATCACGACCCCGTTTTGTCAATGGAAGAGACATTAAACAATTTCAAAAATACCATGCTAGAGAAATTTTTTATTCTAGATTATGTAATTTTAGAGTATTGACAAGTTTCTAGCAATTTTTAAAATTAAACATCTATCTACTCCATTCTTAAAAATAGATTTTTCTATGAGAGTAAAATAATTTTTTTTATTTTGGTGTAAGATCTTTAGTTGAAATGAATATAGTTACTTGCTACATCAAAACTGAATTTTACTTCGAATTAAAAGAAACCATTTGTTGAAAGGCTTCTCAATTCTTGTGTGATCTGATTCGGTCAGAGATTTGTATAAAGAAAATTACTGTACTTCAAATGGAAATAGTACATAAAGGACCATGAACGTTAGTTAAAAGAAAATGTTTTTATTGTTTAAAACTACGTTATCCATTATGTAAATCTAATACGATATAAATTTGGGGCATAGCCAAAAAATAATGAATTAATAGCTTAAGATATGGCTATGAAAGATTATAATAATAAGAGTTTGAATAATATTTAATTGGATTATACTCTTAAAAATAAATATTAATACAAAATAATTGTATTGGTTAAGGGGACATGGTACGATTTACGCAAAAATTTTTAATTTAAGGATTATTGAATTTTTTTTTTGCCTTGAATGTGCCCAAAATTTCATAAAAAAAAACTAGCCATTTAATTCTTTTAAGGAAAAAATTTAAGATTTGTGAAGTTATTTTAAAATGCTACTCCTCCTACAAAAGTTGACTTACCTTTATGAAATTCGATTTACATGTACGTCAAACTTTGTATAACAAAAGTTGGTATGGGTTTTGCGATAACATGATTGGTATTCGTACAATACTTCTTTTTATGAATGCTTATTGAAAATTCCTTAAAAATGTGTAAATTCTAAATTCAAATATTTTTAAAAAAATGAGTATTGCTTTGATTCAAAAATGCATACCAACTTGTGTTACATGTATTATTAGCAATAGGTAAAAAAATTTCAATACATTCGGCCCAATAGGAAATAAGCCTTAGTATTTTAAATGAAGACAAACTAGTTATTTTATCTTTCTGAGATAAGTAAGTTTAAAATTTTGATTTGCCATAGGGATGTGAATAAAAACGAGCGTAAAAGCTACCATAATTCTGCGTTTTTTTATATTTAGAGCTTTCAAATTTTGTGAGGTTATAGAAAAGTATATAAAGAATAATTTAGGCTATAAAAATTACATTTGATTTTTTGACCGATTTTTGTAATTTGAATCGCGCTGTGTCCCCTTAAAGTAAGAATGTAATAAATTATTATGACCAATAGCATGATATTAATGTGCTGTAATAATTTTAAATAATGTTTATTATATCAAACATGAATTTTTTAATAAGGAAGAAAAAATAAATCCAATATTTTTCAGAAAAGGAAGAAATAAATAAAGGTACTTCATAACTTCATTCCTATATTCTGTTGATAAATGTGTCTATCCCAGACTGACTTTATTTCCATTATTCTAGTTTAATAAAAAAAACCACAAAAAAAAATCAGATTTAATTTCTTCCTATTAATATACTTCAATTTTATTTAATTATTTGTTCATTATTTGAAAATTTTGAAAGAGAGGTATCTGGTTCCTCTGAAAACACCACTGCCATAATTAAGCCAAATTTATGCCCTTTTTTTTTTCTTTTCTAAAAAGAAAACAAAAAACAGGACGTCTGAAATGAAACAGCTTCATAATAAAATCAAGTTTGTAATTGTTGCTGAAATGTATTAATTAGTAAAAAAAGAAACTCTTCAGACGAATTTATCTGAAAAAAATTTATAAAACGTAGTGTATACTTTGGGAAAAAATATCCCACTTATGATTGGTCATGTCGGTCGTAATAAAAAAGTGATTATATTATCTATTTAAAAAAAATTTTATATAAGCTTAGATAATTACTGAGGGCAAAAAACCAAAATTATGTCCAAAACTGAAGTGATGGTTTGTTCAGGACCATATTATATATACTGATACATGTAAGTCTAAAGTTTTCCTTTTTCTTTTGGGGAAAAAGTTTGGTATCTAATCTATAAATGCATTGATAATTGAATTTGACATAGATAATTTATTTTGACTGAATTTTTTCATATGATAATTTATTTTGACTAATTTGACGTTGGATAATTCTTTTTAACTGTGAATTTGAATTTGATAAACCAATAGTTATGTGACTTTTATGAATGGCCAACAATCTGTTGGTTAATGTATTATCATGTATGCGTGGGGCGCGTGTGTGTTGAGAATAATATTTTTTAAAATTAACCTTTTAAAAAATTTTTCATTGCAAAACTTTTAAATTTGGGGAAATAAAAAATTATGGGAAAAAAACAAAATGTAGAATACATTTTAAATATTTAAGATAAATTATTTTTCCCTTTTTTAAAATATGAGGTGACAGAGGCCGTTTAAAAGGTCATGGTCCCAACTCATGACCAGGATTGCCGAATCACAGGTTTGAATCTTTGTACCACAAAAGACCGGCCGTGTAGAAAGCTGATGCTGGGTTAAATCCGTGGGGGGCTAAAAATTCCCTTTCCTTTGGTGTGGGTAGGGAAGTTTAAAGGGCATGGTCCCAAAATTCCCAGGTGATGACCTTCTCACTTGATCGCATCTCAAAATTACGAGGTCCATCATTGATGTATTTGTAAGAATGCTGAAATAATGTATATATATATATATATAAATATTTTTCCTTCTTTTCCCCCTTTATGTTCTTTTTTAAAATTTTTTCAGCTTTGTATGTTTTAATTTGCAATCACATATGTATTTCGTTTCTTTTATTTTTAAATTTTTAGGATATGTAAATTTAATGTTTGCTACCGTAAAAATATATACAATGAATTTGCTCAAAAAAGATTGAACGCGGGGGGAAATTATTTTCGGGGGGTCGTTTTTTTAGCTCTAAACCTCTTTCGGGTGAGCCCCCGGTTTCCCTTTTTGGGGATTCTGCCAATAGCTCTCGTGTTCTCTTCAGAGCGTGACGTAAATTTTTTTAAAAAATTAAATTTAGTGTGTGACCAAAAAATTTTTGGGAATTTTAAATCACCATCCGGTTAAAAGGGTACTGTTTTAAAAACAATTATTTGCTGGGAAAAAAATAAAAAAAAAAGTGGTTGATTTTGAAGGCAAAAATCCCTTCAATACATATCCAAAACTAAAAAAATAACATGTAATTTCTATTTCTAATAATGCACGTGAATAAAAATGAACTTTTCATTGTTTTTTGGTTTTCCGACTACCCCGGGAAACCCTGATTTTGCAAAAGCGTATTAATGGATAATATTTATGATATTTAGGGGTCACTTAGATTAGAAAAAAGTATATAAAATTGTTTTAAAAATAGTATTACAGTAAAAAAATTTTTTTAGTACAATATTTTTATACAAAATGAACATAGAAATTAACCCCTTTTCAAAATATTCTCCGCGAAAACTGCTTCTATTATAATAATATTTTGCCTGTATATAGCCCCGGGCCTTTGTACAGAGGGGGTCAACTAGAATTTTTTTAAATATATAACTTGAAGGGGGGGTTTATCCATTTTTTCGACAACAGAGGGGGGAGAAATTTTTAAAAAAAACCGATAATTATTTCAATGGGTTTTCAACCTGGGGGAAAAATATGAATTTTCAAAAATCATAGTTGAGTCTCTGTACAAAAGGTCTGAGGGTATATACAGGCAAAAAAATTATTTATAATAGAAGTATTTTTCCAAAAGGAAAAACATTTTGAAAAAAGGGTTATTCTGGTTTAAATTTTTCCAAAATATTATATTTAAATAATTTTTTTTTTCATAATGTCCTTAAAAAATTTTATACATGTATTCTAATCTAAGTGACACCAAATATCATGAAAATTATCCATTTATGCGCTTTTTTAAAATCACGGTTCCGAACGTATTCTGATACCTTAAAACAATAATAAAATAATATAGATACTACATAATAATATTATTTTTACTAAAAACGAAGTAGAAACCTGTATTCACCTCTGTAACGTTTTTCGTTTTATTATGCTGTGATGGATGAGCTGTCCTATCGATCAGTGTACGAGAGTTAGAAGAAATATTAGCCATAGTTAAAAAAATACAATTTATTATCAATTCCCAATAATCTAACAAATCTCAACAACCCAAGTTAGGAAATGCACCTTTAGATAAATATGGGAGCAAAAGTGAGGAAGACGATATAATTAGTATTTAATTTCAATTTAATCACTTACTCTTGCAACTTCTTAGCCGTACACATTCCGAATAATCGAAGATACGTACTAAGTTAATCTACTTCAAGCCGACACTAATCCAATTTAAATATCTAATTGACAAATCGTCAATCTTAAATACTAACTAGATAATCTACGGATCACTCTCGACTAGCTTTCTACTACTTTACGTTAATCACTAACTGCTATCATTTAGCTCCTAACCTCTCTCTCCTTCGAAGCTGAAAGTTAATGTTTAAATGTAAGCCTTGATTTGGATAAGCCACGTCTTCTTCTTCGGGAGAAAGTTTTCAATAGAATAATATTTAAAGAAATAATTTTTCCCGTAGAGGATTAGTAGAAGATACGCGAATAGACCCGTTACAATGTATATGTGAAATTTTCTACACTAGTTAATCTTATCATGATCATGATATTATTAAGAAGTTATTAAAATTTTTTGAAAATCATCATTATTATAAATTTTAATTTTAGAATTAATTCTTCTATGTAACATTATTAACGGTAATTCAAATAAAACTGTGACAAAGCCTCAAGAAAGCATTTCTTTTAATTATATCTATTATCTTTTTCTATTAGTTTGAATCTTCTATTCACCTACATAAAGATAATTCTTTTTACTTATGTTATACGGAACATAAGTAAAAAGGAACATAAGAAAAGAGGATGTGATGAGTGCAGCCTGCAACGGGTATCAGCTTAGAAGGGATATCAAGAAAATGCCGGTTTTGTACGAATGTGCAATTTTGTTACATAAAATATCATATCAAGTTTTTTACATGGGGCTCTTTATAATAGCTAATTAAAGTTAATTACGGGGGAAAACATTGTTCTATAATGATTTATTATTATTGTGTGATTCTGAGGTGTGTTCTTTCTCGTTACTTTTAAACTGTGGTGATTGATGCTCAAGTAACAAACAATCGGCTTTCGTCTCATCCCTGCTTCAAAAATCATTCGTTCCAAGTCGTTCTGTGCAAGAAGGTGATATTTTTAAACCTGGACATCATAATTTAGTCTGTGCGGAAACGTTTTAGACAGTTGGGTGGGTAGGTATTGTTTGCTCTAGAACCAACCATAAAGCATGCAAATATGTCTGTCTCAATCTAGCTCGTTACTCGCGTCTACTTAAGAGCGAGATGGACATATCTGTTTTTGTTTTTGCTTTGTTTAGGATTGTCCTGCGACCAAACAGACATTATCTCCCTTCAAACGTTCTAAAACATTGTCCCAACGACTATACTTCGTTATGAGCAATAATTTGTCGGGCTGCAGTTTAACATTTAAGCATTGATCAGATTTACCCTATGAAGAAAATCCATTTGTGAGACAGTGCAGATATTTTGGGGCTAGTATATGGTACTTCACTTTGTTCATCGAATCATTTTTCTCAGAGTCTTGAATAAAAAGTCTTGAACCTGTAAAATAAAATAAATCCTTTTTATGTTGCTTTCTTGCTAGATATTATAATATTAAGTACTGTGTGAGATCATAAAAAATGACATTTTTGAGGAAATAACCATTTTGGGATTTCCTGAACTAAAAAATGTTTTTATAAAATGTCTACCCATATTTATGAGTGTATATATGTCTGAAGATAGTCCTACTAATTTTTAAAATAATAAGAATGATTTTTTTAAACCATAAAACTATGTGAGAATGTCTGTACCAGTTTCTGGTACTATTTATAATAATGTTGTTTATGTAACTATATAGTATATGTTTTGTTAGCCTAATAACCTGAGTGTATAATGCTTTGGAGTAAGAGACAAAGTGCTTAATCTAATTCCTGCTATAACTAATGTAACCTGGCTCATTTTTAAGGTCCGAGGTAAACACCAAGGACTCTTCTGCTTTCCATTTGCCCATCTGTCGGTAGTACCATCCTAATGGTCACACCTTATGTCGGAGTTTCGTAAAAATTGGAAGTTTCTTTTCTGGTGGCTTACTAAAGACAAGCAAAATATAAAAAACTGTTGTTTTTTTTTTGGAAGCTATTAGTAATAAGTGGATAAAACTTTCTAAGTTTTTTTAGAAAAAGGTTACTTATTTAAAACGTTTGTTTACTTAATTGTTAGTTATTTTAAACTGATTCGCGCTGATGAACAATGTTTCTACAATTGTTGAGTTGAATTTAGGAGATAAAGCGAGGGAAAAAGCATTTTATTTTGTACAAACCATACTCTCAGTCTGTGCGGGGTACAGAGGTACATTCTTTTACAAAACTTCCATAACATATATGATTTGAGGAGGCTTAAAAAGTTTGTATGTTTTGCTTACAATGTATGATTTTATTTTCTCGTTTTTGTGCTGTATGGAATGGTCTTAGAAGTCAACACGTTCAAAAATATTTGTAGATTCTTTCCAATAAGCCTCAAGAAACCTGTTGTTAACATGACAAGAAAAAATGTCTTTGTAAAAATACAAAAGAAATGACCTTATTGAGGAAGCATTTCAATTTGCAAAAGATATATGTGAAAAGAAGGGGCATCCCTGTAATAAAAAGAATTGTCATAAAGAAGAATATTATACCCAGAGAAAAGACTGCAGATGAGCCTCTGACTGAATCAAGAACTGAAAATGCCTGTGTTAAAGCACATTGTCGAGAACAAGAAATCGATACACGATGTGAAAGCATTAAATGTTCTTCAAATCGGTTTGCAGCTGCAGAGAACCCAGCAAACGTATCGAAACTTCGGAAGGTGAGCTTCCTCAGTTTGTACAAAGTTTGGTGAGTGAAAATTTACGATGAGCTTTCTGCAGATGGAAACCTCTCAGAAATTCAACTGCTAGGATGATTTCTATGAGCAACCAAAGTTCCAAATAAAGAATCTCTTGCTTGGATTTCCTTAAGATTCTTTAGTTTGGGATTGAATAAGAACTTTTTGACTCTGACTTTTAATTTAGTATTAATGTTTTTCTTAATTTCATACATGTTTCTGTTGCATCAGATGTGAAAGGATTTTTCCAAAACTCAAATTAATTATCTCAGATGTGTTATAAACCAGTCCTGACTCACTAGCTTTGCAATTTTGTCAATTGAAGAGTGTAGCTACAGGTATCGAATAGCAATTTCAAACTACTCAGAGCAAAATGTTAGAAATAAAGTAGTTTAAGTGTCACGTTAAAATCCAATTATTTGAATAAAAGTCGGGCGTACAAAACTTATAATCAGCCAAGTTTTTATTAAATTGTGCTATAATAATAATAAAGTTATGCATTGATTACTATCCCTACAAAAAAAGATTTCTTGCACTGTTTATTAAATTGGTTTATTAATAAAAATCAATTTTATCTGGGGTATTTTCATCCCTAAGAAATGTTACAAAATATTTAACATTATGCCCTTATTACTTAACCTACTGAATAAAAAAAAATTGCTTTCTCAATAAATTTTATTTATATTTTAGTGAACAGGGCAGTGACAAGTTAAAATTTCATACTAGGTGCCACCAGATCTAGCTACGCCACTGATCTTTGGATGATTTATATATTATATAACTACAAATTTATTATAAAGCCATGGGAGAAGAATGATTTTTATTTTTTCTTGGCAAAGGTGTGATATGGTCGTTCTATGGTGACCATATCTTTGATTGTCAGCGTGAATTAGAGGTGTGGGATTTTCAAAATCAATAGACATTTTAAAATTCTTAATATGACTTTATTAAGAATATAATTTAAACCTCTAATAATTTAAATAAATTTATATAAGTGAGAATCTAATAAACCAAACACACAGCGATAGTTAAACCGAATTGCGTAATTTAGACCACTTTATCTAAATAATTATATTATCTGCCTACTTTCAATTCTGATAATATTACAAGTCCTAATATCAAATAATCAGTCCTACCTTAATTCAAGATAAGATTCTATCACGGTACGAAACGTCTAGGTGCGTGTGCAATGGTATGCACCTTGTATCAATGGCTGAATATCCCGGTAACTTTAGGATAGGCTGTCAATTCACACTCGTATCTCTTCCAAACATAACTTCCCTTAAATTGCCATACTGCTTACCGAAACTTCTGTTCTTTTAAAAGCTATCTTATTTGCATTTCATAATCGTATTTTACTTCTTGGATTTTGGTTGGGAAAGATTTGCCATTAATCTTGGCCGTCAAAGAACCCAGAGGTTATGTTACAGAAAAGACGCGTGAGCCCGTCACAAAGCATCCGTAATTTTCACCAATATTAATTTTTATTCTATCCTCTAAGTCAGCGGTTCTTAAACTTTCGTTCGCCGTGGACCCCTTTTATGTATCAGCCTGATATCGCGGTCCCCATCACTAAGATTTCGAACAACCCTTCCTGATTCCCAACTCACGAGTGAGTAATTTAAATGCAATCATTATCGTATTGGCATGCTATAAATTTAGTTGTTGTTGTTTTTGGTCTTTTCACATGTGTTTCTACTATTTATTGAAAATATTATGTTGTATTAATGATTATGTAGTTGCAAACCATAAAAAAAATTGAATTAATATTCTTGATCCAAATACATGTTTTGGTAGAGGTTTTTCATTGGGACAATTTAGTGATCCAGTCTAGGATGGTACGGCATTCAATTTTTCTACAAGGCTTTGCAGAGTTTGTAAAAGAGAGAAATCTTAACATTACATAAGATACCTTCACGGACCCCCTAGAAAGACACTGAGTAACCCGGGGGACCATGGACCACAGTTTAGGAACCACTGCTCTTTTGGTACTAATATCAAACATCGTTGTATCCTCCAGAGATCAATAGCATAAGGTTGATTAGTGTTTATTGACGCTAGGACCATATCCTGTCAGATTGTTCCAAAAACTTTTGATTTTTTTTAAAAAAAAATGTGTATTTGTGTGTTATAATCGAGACAAAACTGTTTAGGAGGAAGGAAAAAGGGGTGAAATGAAAAGAACAGGTTCTAAAATAGAAAAAGATCTCTTAGTCATTCCAGCGGCGCGTCACCTATGTTTAACAAAGACAGCAACTCCATGTGGGAGAAAGGACAAATCATTTGACATCATGGGGTCATAAATATTATGTTTACTTCGAGAGAGGCAGTTAAAGAATTAAAAATAACTGAAGAACGTGCAGTAATTTACATATGAAACATATCTACTATACTGGTTATTGTTTACATTTATTTGGAAAGCTTTAATTAATTTGAATATCACATATTAAAAAAACAGAACAAAATCGATCATTTATTATTATTCAAAATCATTGCTTTTATTATTTTTAATGCCTTAATTACTCTCTTTAAAAAATAAATTTTCCTCTGTGTTTTTTTATTCTTATTAAAAAAAATAAGTTGACAAAGCTCTCTCAAAATTAGCCATAATAATGAGAATATAATGAAATGACTAACAGAAATTGATTATATGTATTATCAAATGCGTGGCGTTCTAATCAACCCTGAATTTTGAAAATATAAATTAAGATAATATAAATTAAGCTATAGATTTAATTATAATTTTTTATCCTCTATACGTTACCAGAAACTGTAGGATCTGTTTTCAGTTCTGATAAGTCTTTAAAATAAAAAAATTAAAAATCTTAACTATTTGTAAATAACTGAATGTTATAAATTGAACCTCACAAGAAACAATTGCCCCATATCCCATGGACTCCGACTTTTATATTGTCTTCTTTTTGGTCGGCGTGGGACAATGTATCAGTTTAATAGGTTGTCATATTGTATTGAAAAACGTGTTTTTCCTCTGCACTATAATAAAAAAATTCTATTTCATAAATAAAAACAGATAAAAAGGAATTATTTTATTTATTAACATATGTTTTGTGTTTGCACGTTGTTCCGATTAGCTATCCATTTCTTCCTGTGATGGAAGGAGCTCATTTACTGGGAAAGGGGGGTACCAGGGTTTTCTGGTAGTGGTCGATCTATATACTGAGTAAAATATGTAACAAAGAAAACCTTATAATAAAGGAATTTAATAATATGATTAAGGGAAAAATCAACAATTTCAATTTCTTGTTGATTCAATGGTCTTGTAAAATGGACACAATTGAATCCAGTAATATAGTTTGAATTAATGGTGTATTGTAACGTTTCTCAAACAGTAGGGTGCGCCCCCTAAGGGAGCGGGATAACACTACGAGGGGGTGCCACTATATTGAAAATTAAAAATCAAAACATTATTTTAAAAAATTATTAAATTAGTGAAGGTAAACAAAAAATACATTCTGACATAATAAAAAAAAATACACATTTAAACTGACATAATACTCTTATAAACATATCAGTACTGCACAATGTATTTGATAATTAGTTTAACTATACTAAGAACAAGCTGAATAATTACCATTCACCCTATCGGCTTGTCTTATATAAAATTATGTATAAAATTTAACACTTATCTTGGTTATTTTTACGGTTTATATAATTAATCCCGTTACTGCAGATTGAAAATTTCGAGATTCGCTCTCCAATGCCACCGTTTTCCGCGTAGGCACGCATATGTGGTGTATTGGGGAAGGAAAGGAATAAGTAAGAGTAAAAAAAATTTCTAAAGTGTGTAAATCCATCGCAAACACTATCAATGTCATTTTGTTTACATTCCAAAGCCCTCGGAATAATTTTATGGATAGCAGTGCATAGAAAATATCGTACTTCAAAAAGACGTATAAATACGTCTGGGACAATGAACACTTTGACTTAGCGAGACATTTGTATACGCCGGTGACACTTAAAAGGTTTAAGTCGTACTGTATATTTTGCTTCAAAGTAAAAAATATCATTGAATTCAATCCATTGAGGGTGAGGGTGGGAGGGAGGCGCAATGAAAACTATGATTGCATATTGGGTCGCAAACATTGAAAGTTTGAGAAGCACTGATGAATTGAAATGTTTTTTCGCTCTTCGAATTTAAAAACTATGTGTGTTTTGTTTATGTTGTGTGTGTATGTTTTAAAGTTCCGTACATTCCGGCGTATATACATATGAAAAGTTCGTCCTGTTAATCTTCCATTATATCTTCAGGCACATTACCCACCACTGTTTCATCTTTCCACCATCACTGTTACTCTATTCCATAAATAAATAATCATCTTCCGTTCCATCTAGGTTGTTACATATACCCCATTTTTAAATGGCTTTTTAATTGTGTCAGGTTTAATTTCATTCCTTGCTTTTATTATTCACTCACACACTACTACATTTGGACTTCAAAAGATAAGAGCATTGCGCATGTAGATTTCAAGTTTCTTCGTTAAAGAAAAGGGGTGTACGTTATACACGGCGATATTACCTAAATCTGTATATCAAAAATACAGGTGCACGTCATTCTCCGGAATATACAGTGCTTGTTTTTTAATGAAATGGGACACAATTTTAACACATGTACACAATAAATTAGTGTGCAGTACTTATTGCAAGAAAAAAGTTGAATTTCTTTTTTTTTTTCTTGATAAAAAGCCTCTACACCAAGAAAAAAAGAAACTTATATTTTTATGACAAACTAAATATTTTCCCAACACCCTTTACGTATGAGATGTTTTGATTGAGATAGCATTCTTTAAAATTACTCAAAACTATGTAATGTATTTTGCAAAATTTTAAAAGTTCGTAGTTAATTCACGTTCTTGGATGTAAATGTCATAAACTACGTTTTATAGAGCATCTTTGCGATACTTATTTTCAAAAGTACAACTTTTAAATGCGTTGAAAATTTATTTACGTGATGACGAATTGCACTGAAGTCAAGAAAACCGCGTTATTTGTCATTCCCGCCTATTCCTCTTATATAAAACAAGCATTCGGAATAAATCAACATTTAAGCAACATGGTTACAAAATTCTTTCCTTTTTTCCTCTGGAAGCACAAAAGATCTACGCTACCGTCACAAAAGACGGATTTTCGTCATTTACCTCAAAATCTTGAAATATTCTCCGAGGGCAGTTCATTAATGCTTAATTACCGACAATTCGTGTAGGAACTCCGTAAGGAACCATTATACGAAGCAAGCGGTAGTGGGAAAAAATGTTGAAATACATTCTTTTTATTATTTTTTAAATCCGAGTCGTGATTGATGTCACGCAAAAAAATAAAACGTATTCTTGGTTAAACTCGCGTGATAAGGTTTGTTTCGTGAAGATTAGGGAAGTTATGTCGGAAAAACATTCCACCTCCCCGATGCAAGTGAGAAATATTTATTACTTTGTAGCTGCAGAGTTTTTATGGTAAATCGTGGCCCAAGAACGCACAACTGAAAATCAAGGGGGGAGAATGAAGTGGTTTAGACGTTTAAACCACTTCATTGCTTTCAGTAGAGGAAAAATGTTCATAAAAAACATTCTTGTGAACTATAACTTGATTAAGCGTGTAACATGTTTCCGTTAAATTAAGTTTCGTACAAAAAAGGTTTGCTTTCAGAGAATAACATTCCTCAAAACTGTCAGCTTCAAAAAATTATTAAACATTTTTAATATATGAATTAACGTATGATCTTAATTTTATTGAGACTAGAAGTCTAAAAAAGATTATAAAGAGTTGAACTCTGCTAATCAAATTTTTAAAACAACTACCATTTTTCTATCGTCTTTATAATTACCTTCCATTTTGGCATGCTTGGCATTCCTTTAAACTTTCTATTATTCTCTCCATTCACATTTTGCAAAGTTTTCGAATGCCATAAATTTATATAAGGAAATACCATAACTATACGAAAATTATTCTTTTTAACATTCTTCATCCGTATTTAAGCTTAAGTGTGTTCAAAAACAAATTTAAAGAGTTTTAAGTTAATGTGATGTTTATTTCAACATTCTAAGAGCAAATAGGGTACAATTCTGAGAAATAATGAGTGTTGGCTTATAATGAGACAAAAATTGCCTTGAGGTAAAGAGAAAAGTTGATTTAGCAAAAATACTTTGGTTATTACAACGTTTGGATCCCAAGTGTTTAAATTTAAAAATTTCAAATCCCCCCCCCCCAAAAAACCCCCCCCGGAAATAATAAGGTTAATATTTGAACTTATTATAGCCTTTCTCTAAAAAGGAAGACCCTAATGATCTTAAAAAAAAAGGACTTGATACGATAGCACAATAAATCTGGTCTGGCTAAACATCGACGGTTGCTCAAACAAACCTCAAAAAAAGGTGACCGATATTTTCCCTTTCCCTTTTTCCGGAAGACGGGAACGTGAATACTTTTTAACACTGGGGGTTGTTCTTTTTCCCCACCAAGCTCTTAACGATTAGGGAAGCGCTCATCATATACATATCTGACTTGCAAGCTATGGATACCACAGAAAGGTGATAATCCTTTCAGTTTCTAAATCTACCTTAGAAACTATCATAAACGGAGAGACTAACATCACCTCCTCCATAAATTTACTACTCGAGCTGATGCGTTACAAGGGGAAATCCTGTGTGTTACAATGGATACCTGCATATATAAATATCGAAGGAAATGAGGCAGATTCTTTAGCCAAAGAAGCTAGCTTTGGCCATCACGCTTGCTAAAAAAGCGTGGTAAATTAAACCCCGATTCCTTTAAAAAACCAATCATAGCAGACTGCAGCTCCCCAAGAATCAAATTTACAATCGAAAAAGCTGAGAACCAAAATTAAAAACATATCTTCCATCCCCCGCTTTCACCTAAAGGAACAAAGTGCAGCAACCCCCACTATGGAAAAACCCGCAGGGGATTTTTTATAACCGAAATTTCCCCGGGTTGGCGCAGAATTGCTACCGGGGGAAGTCTAGAATGTTTATTCATTTATTATTTTTTTATTTTTTATTTATTTATTGCCAATTTCATGGACACAAGAAAAAAGCAAAAAACCATTCTCCCCCCCTTTTAATTGACGATTTTTCCCTTAATGTTATTTTTTTCACAAAATTAAAACACAATGGGAAATTGACATTTTTTAAATAAATTTTACGAGCAATCGATCGTCCTCGGAAGAGTGCAAAAAGTCTAAACATTTTTTTAAAAAAGCAGAGAATCCAACTAATGAGCTTTAAAAAACTTTCAATCTACATCATTTTTTTGTTTTTCAAATTATTTTAAATTGAAGGCTATATAGATTAACATGTATTATAAACCCATTGGGGACATTGTATGAAATGAAGAAGTTGCCAATTCAACCATACGACCCTGCGAAACTGGGGTTCCAACGGCGGTTATCGAACGTTGGCCAATTACGATAGTACATAAGTAATTTATATTCAAATATGTGATTCGAAAGAATTTAAAAATAATTTGATTATAGAATCTGGAATTATGGTTCTATTCAGTAAATGGTCATTACTGAAACGCAGAAAAGATATATAAAATTTAAAATAAAGTCAACGTAGATTACCATAAAAGCTTTTAGGCCAAAACGTTTTCTATAAAAGTCAAAGTACTTTATTATCCTTTATTCATTGTTGACTTTGCTAACATTTTATTAATTTTTTTAAAATTTGTATGTATTAGTTTAATTCCACGCCGATATAATACTAATTTTTAAGTCATACCTGAGTTTGCGTTTACTGAGTTACTATGAGTACAGTTTGCATTTTTGATTAAAATAACGGTAGAAAATATGACTTAATTTCAAACGCATTTCTCAAATATATATTGCTTGTCAATAGGATTATTTTCTTGAAATCCCTTGATTAGCTTGAGTATTATCAAAACTTACAAATTTTAAATTCAAATGTACAGTGGCGAAGCGGAGGATATTAGGGACCCCCTGCAAACTCAAGTGTAGGGCCCCAAGCCCCAAAACGTACTTAGCGTCAGTCAGGCTTTGGGACCCTTAAGTCCCTCCCCCCCCCACCACATTGTGGGGGTACGATACGTCCTGCAAATATATGGTCATCAAACTTTTACTCCAAAGCTATTAATCTGTAATCGCTCTTCAATTTTAAATATGTTGCATTTGTAATTATTGCTAGTATATGTATAGAATGGTGTAAGTAATAACACACTTTAAAGTAGTGAAGATAATAATTTACATACACTAAAATAATTCATTCATATTAATGATTAAGATGATATCAAACTTGCGCTTCAGTTTCAAACATAATTATTTCGATACTTATTTATCTGTAATGGTAAGAGTAGCAACATGATTACTTTGAAATAGCAATTTTAATATCGTCAGGTGAGTATGGGAATTATCTTTAACAGATTAATTTTTAAAAGACAAATTTAAATTTTTCTTCATTCTGACAAATTAAAATTTCTTTTAAGCCATAATAAAAGTTAAATTTTCATCTTTCATTAAAATAAAGATATAACAAATTTAAGATCTCTCCGTTTTCAGATATATTACAAATGTATGTGTTGTCTAAATATTTTAGTTCCATTGCGGTTGAATCACATCCTGAAATACTGGCAAAACTTCCAATTTTAAATAAATTTAGTATATTTTCCTTAACCAACACAGTATTAAAATTTAATATTATGACAAAGATGAAATTTGCGTCTGTTAATGAAATAATGGTTGCAAATTTAAGATTGAGTGCTATAAAGAGATGCCTAAATGCGTATACGTATGTGTGTGAAGGTTAATTTTCAGCATGGTGTGTAAAACATAAGCATTATATTGC
>BMAV01009002.1:7303-33199 GCA_019973955.1 Trichonephila inaurata madagascariensis
AAAAATACATACAATGCATATAGTACAAAATCAAACAAAAAAGCTTTATTGAACTCGTAGTATCATTACTCAGGATTGTCTGTCCAAGAGAAAGAATTGCCAACTGATGTTGCTTAGTATGGGATATGCCCTCCTTTTACTGCAATGGTTGCTTTGCATCGTCTATCCATACTCTACGCCAGAATGTCCAACAATTCTTGAGGTAAAAGTACTCATCCCTCAATCAGCATCTGTTTCAGTTGTTGGGTGTTTCCCGAAGGATGAAATCATGCATCAAGGTGTCTCCTCAAAACTCCCACACATGTTTTATGAGATTTAAATTAGGAGAGAACACTGGCCAATTCATTCTAGTAATATATTTATTTTCTAGTAACTGCTAAACATCAGTAGTCCAGTGTTGTCATCCATAAAAATAAGGTCTGGTCCAATAGCACCTCGGAACAGACCCACATGGAGAAAGATCACCTCCTTACAATAGAGATCTCAGGTTACAGAACCTCTGTCGAAAAGGTGGAGCTCAGTCCAATCGTTCAGCATAGTGGCTCCCCAAATGACTCCTCCAGAACCACCGTAACGATCTCTTTAAGTGATGTTACTGGGATGCAACCATGTCCCAATCACTCTCCAAATCAACTGGCCTTGGGAATCACTTTTAGCACTAAAACGACTCTCATCCGTAAAGAGGACAGAATTATATTGAGGAGATGTCCAGTTTTGTGCTCCTAACACCATTCTAAATGATGTAGCAGATAGCCAACTTTAAAAGGGATGCAACGTTTTGAACCGCGGTAGAATAGGCCAACTTTGTGAAGGCGTCTGGCTACAGTTAACCGTGACAACTCATCGCCCTTTTGTTGTACACCAGGGTTGTCAAACTCAAAAGCTAACTTGGGCCAAATAAACAAGGTTTAACTTTAGGTGGGATGCAAAAATTTCCATAGTCATAGAAATTTAGGTTTATTTCGAACAATACATTATAATAAGCACATATAAAAGAACAAGAAAAATTTAACGCAGTGTTTCTCAAACTGTGGGGCGTGCCCCCACCCTATGAGATAACACTACAAGGGGGGCGCGAGCATATTGAAAAATCGAAAACAAAATATTATTGAAAAAAATTATTAAACTACTGAAAGTAAACGAACAAAATACACTGCTGGCCACCGTAAATGCAACACCCTGAAGGAAGCATGCAAATAACAAGAAATTTACAACATGCATTATCGGAGAAGAGATAAGCAAATGATTAAGATTTCAGCGCAGACACACATCACGCGTGCCTGTGGCACCACCTCAAAGCGTTATTTAAGACCTGCAGATTTCTACGATTTCAAGTTCTATAATTGTGTTTTTCTTGTGGTTTATATCTCGTAGAAAATAGCGATCAGCTTTTGATCAAGTATCCGAGTTCGACAGAGGAAAGATAGTGGCCTACCGAGACTGTGGATTATCTTTCAGGAAAATTGGTAGTCGTGTTGGACGAAACTAAACAACTGCAATGCGATATGTGACCGTTGGATGCAGGAGGGTACGACGGACCGACGTGGTCGATCGCATCTACCTCAGTGCACCACTTCACGTGAGGACAGGCAAAATGGGAGCATTGCAGTGACGGATCGCTCAGTCACATCACGAACCATAGCACAGCACATTGAGTCTGTAATGCATCATTCAGTGTCTGCGCTGTTTACAGCAGAGGGGTCTGTCCGCAAGACGCAAATTGCTTGGTCTATTCTTGACGCAGAACCACAGACGTCTCTACCGCCAATAGTGCGATGAAAGAAGGATGTGGGGGGCAGAATGGAATGAAGTTGTCTTTACTGACGAGTTACGCATCTGTCTGCAACACCACGATGGTCGGATTCGAGTCTGGAGACACCGTGGAGAGGGGATGCTGAACAGCTGCGTTATGCACCACCACACTGGTCCTGCACCGGGTATTATCGTATGAGGCGGTATTGGATATCACTCTCGCACTCCTGCAGTACGCATTGCCGGTGTTTTAAACAGCCAGTGCTACATCTCCGAGATGTTGGAGCCAGTTGTCCTTCCTTAACTTTAGTGCTTGGCCACAGCCATATTTCAACACGATAATGCGTGACCACACGTGACACGCATTGTCCAAAGGTTCTTCGTCAATCACCAGATTGAATTGCTTCCCTGGATAGCTCGCTCTTCGGATCTTTGACCTATAGAAAACATGTTGTCTATGGTTGCTCAATAATTGACCCATATTACACCCCCAGCTGCCACACCAGTTCAACTTTGGCAACATGTGGAAGCTGCTTGGTCTGCTGTACCCCAAGAACACATCCAAAGTCTCTTTGAATCAATGCCGAGGAGTGTGGAAGCGGTGATCTCCAACAATGGCGGCCATTCTGGCAACTGATTCTGGCAGGAACCATACTTCACAGAAGTCTATAAATTTAATACTTTGATACTTGGTCAACATGATATCTACAAAATAAATTTTGTTGTGCTGTCTCTTGTCTTTCTTTAGTGTTGCATTTAAGGTGGCCAGAGCAGTGTACATTCCGACATAATAAAACATAAAATATACCTTTACACTGATATAATACACTTAAAAATACATCAGTACTGCGCAATGCATTTTATATCTAATTTATAACAATACTAAGTTAAGAACAAGTTTAATAATTACCAGTGACCCCATGGGCTTATCACATATAAAACTATATACAAAAATTAACACTAATCTTGATAATTTGTACGGTTTTTAATTAATCCCTCAAATGCCCATTAAAAATTACGTGACTCGCTCAACAATGCAATTCGCAACAACAACGTACGCGACGGTATGTGGTGTATTGGGGGGAGGTATAAAGGTATAAATAAGAAAATCATCAGAAATAAGTAAATCCTTCCCAAACACTGTCAAGGTCATTTTATTACATTCCAAAGCCTTCGAATAATTTTATGGATAACACTTCACAGAAAAGATTGTAATTCAAAACGGCGTATATATACGTCCTGACCAATTAACGTTTTAGCTGAGTGAAGCGCTTTTATGCGCCAGTGGCACTGAAAAGGTTAAAGTCGTATTGTAGGTTTAGCGTCAAAGTATAGTATTATTCAATGTAATGCATTGCTTTGTATAGATGGGGGGATGAAATTTAGGATTGAATATAGAAAGTTTGAGAAGCATTGATTTATATATATAATGTTAATGTCCTGACATTTGACATCTCTTCGGTGCTACTATATTTCCTATTTTGGGAGTTATTTTGTTCGCAGTGATTACTTCCAAAACTGATTCCAGAAGAGCGTCATTAATACTACTTCTAATAGATGACTGCATAAATCATTAAGTGTAATGTGAATTAAGCAATAATCCTATATAATTTATACGTTTTATTTTTCGAAAGCAAAATATTTTCTGTTACGTACACAAATCCGTACAAGACTAGAGTTGAATTGATACCCATAATATTGCACTATAACTATAATTTTTATGCAAATCAATTTTTTTTCAGCTTAATACTGTTAATTGTTTAACATAGCAATCTGCACTTTCAACTTTTCGTTCAACAGTATAAATTGCTGTTAATCATTTAATAGTTGAACATTTAATCAACTTCTCTTAAATCAATTTGTGTTTCTTACAATTATATCAGCATTTTTCATCTGTCAAAAAGTTTGTAACGTAACTTTTGACTTATTTTAGAAATGGTTTTTCTAAAATACCGTTTTTACCCAATTGTGGTGTATTCAAAATAAATGTACGCATTTTATTTAATTAAAGCAAAAAAGAAAAAAGAAAAAAAGAGTGGAACTAAGAAACGCTTAGGAATTTTACACATATTTTTTTTGTTCTGCATCGGTTTGTTATTTCATTATATATTATTGCGTGCCAATTTGATGGCTGGGCTATAAAAGTGTTCCTTGTGGGCTGCGAGTTTGAAGCGCTGTTGCACACAGTTGCTGAGCAATGACGCTTGCTGACTGGTATCGGAGTCTTTAAGCTTGCAGAACATTATATCGGTCATCCACTGCAGCCTTTTTCCTAGGGCGGCCACAATCAACCTTTCTAACAGCGGTACTAATGGTCTGGAAGGCTTTCCAAGCTCACTAAAAGATATTTTTGTTCATTCCGAACTCTTCAGCTGCGCTGGTTAAATTATGTCTCTCCTCCAGCTATCCGATAATTCTTCCTCGTGTAAAGTTGTCCAGGTGATTTTTTTTAGCCATATTTCACGAAAGAACGCCCTTGCACTTGCAAAGAGTGTCTTTAATGTCGTCTCCTTTCTTCCTTTTAATTGTAGCCTTGATAACTGACCGTAAGCGTTTTGCTTACACTTAAGGTATCCGAATACGTTCGGAACCATGATTTTAAAAAAACGCATAAATGTATAATTTTCATGATATTTACTGTCACTTAGATTAGAATACATGTATAAAATTGTTTTAAGGACATTATGATAAAAAAAATTATTTAAATACTATATTTTGGCAAAAAATTAACTTAGAATAACCTTTTTTCCAAATGTTCTCCTTTTGTAAAAAAATGCTTCTATTGTATTAATATTTTGCCTGTCTATAGCTCAGACCTCTTTACAGAGGCTCAACTATGATTTTTGAAATATTCAAATTATTTTCAGAGTTACAGTCAATTGATATAATTATCAGCGTTTTTTCTTAAAATTTCTCCCTTCTGTTTTCGTAAAACATGGATAAACCGACTTCCGAGTTATGCATTTCAAAAATTCTAGTTGAGCCTCTGTACAGAGGTCTGAGTTGAATACAGGCAAAATATTAATACAATAGAAGCATTTTTTACAAAAGGAGAACATTTGGAAAAAAGGTTATTCTAAGTTAATTTTTTGCCAAAATAGTGTATTTAAATATTTTTTTTGTCATAATGTCCTTAAAACAATTTTATGCATGTATTCTAATTTAAGTGACACAAATATCATAAATATTATCCATTTACACGCTTTTGCAAAATCACGGTTCCGAGCGTAGTCGGTTACCTTAAGTCGTGTATGACGTTTCATTCCTGATACTTGCATAAGCATCACTTTTCTACAGAATTTCGTGTTCATTATACTGATCGCAATAACTTCTTTTCTGCAAATTCATGGCTACATGCTTAAAATTTACATTGTTGCATAACTTTTGAACACCAATGTATATTATTTCTGATAATCCACAGCAGTTGCTAGGACGGACATGGATTGGCTTTCTTCATGTAATTTTTACCAAAAAAGGAAAAAGATTTCTCATTGGATACCGAGAAGATGAACTCTTTAGTAACATCCTAATTGTTGAAAAAATAAGTCAAATCTGCCGTGGAGATCTTGAAACAACAACATTAGACAAAAATACAATCAGTCTTGTCAGTTTTCAAATTGGAATTATAGACATCGGATTAATTATTATGAAAAATCCTTCCGAAGACATTGGTTATTTAATGGTAGTTAAAAATTGGGGGGGAAAATATATGGTTTATATTATATTATGTAAGATATATTGAACTAATCTCAATCAAAAGTGTCATGATACATATTTAAAGAAATCTAAATTTTCCATTAACATATTCATAAATAGTTTCCTAACAATTTCAACTATTTTTAACTGCATATTGGAAATTAGTGCTTTTAATGACTTGTCTAGTGTAGAAGATTGTGAAATCGCATATATTCATTATTCGCTTTAAAACCTATTATCCTTTACGCTTTACTACCTTTCACTTGAAATTACTGTGCATAAAACTCCATAAATATGACGTATTTCATCGTTTTTTACATTTTTTTTGTGTGCACATGAACCGTTTAATATTCTCAAACGCAACGATAGGAAAAATTAAATATTAAATAATTATAAAAATTTGTATAAATTTATGAACACTTGCATTCTTTCCAGAGAGTAACTTTCATGTTAAAGAGATGCCTGACACATAAATTTTTAATTGCTAAGCGTAATATATCCGTTTTTTTCCCCTCATTATTGCTTAAGAATATTTGTTTGTTTTTTTGCTGCGCAATGCATTTTTCAGCTCGTGATTTCGGAATTTAATTATTTATGAAAAAATAATTGAGTTAGACGTATTATCCAAACAGGTAGTAAAAGGCATTTGTCATTTCGTTAATTTTATTAATATTCTTCATGTAAATGTAAATTTTTTTTTGTCGATTAATTGCACGCCATTTTTGTTGTCGTAACTCTTTTCCGAAGAATATTATAAAAACTAAAGGGTCACACGCAAGTTTTCAAACTTTTAAGTTCTTATATTTTTCTAAAGTAAGTGTGCATATCTTTCTTTTTTCGATTTTATTTTATTTCTTATGAACTTTTTATATAAAAAACTTAATGCGTGCTCTATGATTTTATACGGGTTATTCTTAAGTTAAAAAATCGTCTATGTTGTATTTAACTCATGTTATAGGTATGTTATATTTATAATTGATAGCAGAAACTTCATTTTTAATATTATTTCGGTATAAATTTATTTTATTCTTAAGGATCTCGAATGATTTTATAATAATTGAAATCATTCATCTTTTTTATAAGAAAATGCGCGAAGAAAAGAAATATTAAATACACTTTCAAACATTGGCCCATTTAAAACTATTTTTTCATCACGAAGAGTTTTCCTCAAACCAAAGATATAAATAAAAAAAATTCTATTATATTAACATACACATTCCTAAATAAAAATTTTGAAATAATTTTTGACAAATAACTGCATGTTTATAAGTACTTTTATATATTAACAAATTATTATAAAAATGACATTAGTGCTTAATAGTTTATTATAATTAGATATATAATAAAAAAATAAATAATGATAATAATTTGTATTTATTCTTAAGTATATGACATTCATTTTCTAACGTAATAGAACGATGAAATATATAAGACAGCTGCCGTAAATATTGAACTAAATTTGGATGAGGTTTTTTTTTAATTAAAATTAATAAAATTTAAAAAACATCGTGCAAAAAATGTTTTTAAATACCATATTTGAAAGGATATTTACGAATGTGTCGTACTTACCACTGATTGGAAATGTTACTCTTGCGCATTAATTTTATGACAAATATAAATATTTCTCAAGGCTTTAAAAGGGAAAGATCTATGCATTATTTAAATAAACTGTTTATTTTTGTTGTATAAAAATGTTAATATTTATTTATTTGCGAAATTGTATTGCTTGAAATCCAAAACACGTGTTACAAAAAATGAGATAATTCTTAATATGTAACACACAGTTTTTGTTTCTCATTTTTTGTTAAGTGTCGAATTACTGATTATTTAAAATTTTGCACATTGAAATTACTTAAATAGTTCATCGTGCCAATTTTTGCCTTTTGTAATTGACATAATATTAAAGTTTTTAAGTTTTTTTCAAAAATATGTGTGTATAATATATGTATATATTCAAGTTAATTCAACGTTACTCAAAATTTAATAAAGAATTAGGTTTTAGGGAGAATCAGACAATGAAGAATATTCAACATTATTAATATGGTTTTCCTTTCTGCAATAGAATTTTTATTACCTGGATTGAAGCATTATATTATTTTTAGTCTCGTAATATCAAGCCAATTAAAAACACTAATGAATTAATGGCACACAAAGAAATCTTCCATCCCAAATGTAAAATAAATTTCCTTTTGACAAATTTTTCCAAAATGTAAAACAAATTTCCTTTTGACAAATTTTGTATTAATCATTTTTTTTTTCGTACTGATATCTGATTAATTTTTTATTGCAATAAAATTTAGACTGTAAGTAAAAAATTAAGATTCATTTTACCCATATCAGCTTGGATAGTGTTTATGTTGTATATAATTTTCATGTAGGAATTATCAAAATAGAAAGTTTTGATTGATTAGTTTCGTCATATATTTTATAATGAGAATAAAATATTTTCCTTAGATAATTCTAAATCAAATAATGAATTATTGGATAAAATATTTCTTTTACGAAATTCGTGTGGATGTACTATAAGGTCTCTTTTTTGTCATTTATTATTTAAGTAATCTCTTTGCTTGCATAGAAAAAGTTGTAACGGGTACTATTAAGGATTATTCTATTAATCTTCTTGGGGAAAATATTTTTCAACAGTGATTTTAGTTTAAGAACCACTTTTTATAGAGAGGACGATTTTATGCAAATGTAACTACTATTTTAGTGCCTGGCGTTGAGTATATTGGGATGAATGTGCCCTCACATCCATCAGTGTTCGAGAGTTAGAAGAAAGATTAGCTATAGTCAAAATAAATTTAATTTATTAACAAGTCTCACCAACCCAGGTTAGGAAATGCACCTATAACAAAGTATTGGAGCAAAGACGTTACAGACGAGAAAATTAGTATTTAATTATGAATTGAATAACTTACTCTTGTAACGTCTTGGCAATACAGGTTTCAAATAATTGAAATTCCGTTCTAAACTATTCTCTCTACTTCAAACCGCACTATTCCAATTTAAATATCTAACTAACCAAATCGTCAGTCATCAATTTTAAATATTAAACAAATAATCTACGAGTCACTCTCAACTAGCTTTCTATTACTTTATGTTGATCACTAACTTCTATCTTCTAGCTCCTAAGCTCTCTCTCACTATCGAACCTAAAAGTGAATGCTTAAATAAAAGCCTTGATTTACATAAGTCCCATCTTCTTCTTCGGGAGAAAGTTTTCAATAGAATAATATTTAAAGAAATACTTTTTCCCCAAGAGGGTTAGTAGGAGGTTCACGAATAGACACGTTTCAATATGAGTTAATGGTTAGTCGTTGATAGTTACGAGGGAAATTTTTTGTTGCTGTTGTTGTTTCTAATTCCACCTGTCTGACGCAGTTAGATCGAGGCCCACAAAATTCATCGTGGCAAGGGGTTAGAAGTACGCCTGTCGTTGACCTTGAGCACCATACAGTTGACAGTACAATTTAGCTCGGGGAAATTGCCGAAGGGACGATAGACACCACTTCCACAATTTGGGCATGGAACTGAAGGGGAGGGAAATATTCTCCAGTCCCCTGCACTCGTGATTCAGCCCAATGACTTTCGGACCCTCTGATTTAACGAGCACGTACTCCGCGTGTACTCGTAGGGTATTTGGTGGCATCGGGCATCTAACCCAGACCTTCCAGTCTGGAATCCTATGCTCTAACCACTAGGCAACTCACGGCCCACGAGGGAAATCTAAGTAATAGATTTGAACAGAGACTGAGGGGTCATGCGCCTTGAGATTAAAAATAGACGTAGAATCTACCAAGAAGTGGAGAAGCAATCAACCTCGGAGCTGACCGAGCTATCGGGCTCCGAGAAAGATCGTAACAAGGAACTTCAATTCAGATAAGAATTTTCGATAATATAGTTATCCGATTACGGGTTAGGAATTCATATTGCTCCCAGAGTTAAGTTATACATTTGTATACTTTATAAAGTGATAAAGATTGAATATAAGTAGTTTTTTTTTATCATCATGTCGGCTTCTTCCTCGAATCCACTAACACCCGTGAGTTTCAGGCCGTGACATAGGCACACTAACATTGGGAAAGTACATTAGTATTTTTCGTCTTCAAAATTGATTAAATATTATTGTAATTACATATTATTGTCTTAAAGTTTTTGAATCACTCGCTTATATTCATTTGCTAATCAATATTCTTCAGCTGACATGGACGACTTTAATTGGACCTACATTGGAATAGCAGGTGTAAATCCAAATAAAAAGAGAGATAGCAAATTCTCAAAGGTAAGGAAAGTCTTTTTTTATACATTTAAAAAATTTATGAATGTAGTAATGTATGAAAGATAACTAAATAAAAAGACAAAACTTTAATAGTATACGAGAATTTATAACTTTATGTAGTTGTTTTGTATGTTGTTTTGTATAGTTGCTTTGTATGTTGTTTTGCATTGTTATTATCTATGTAAATGTTGAATATTCAGGATTTAAAGTGATGACAATTTGTCAATAGTTAGACCGATGTAAAGAAAGTTAGTTATGCATAGCACCATATACATTAGTGTGCAAAACTTAAGTAACTTTTTAGATTGGGCCATAATTCCTAATAAAATCTACTGGTAGGCAGAAAATTCACACTACAGAGAGGCACAATGTAGCCCTTAAAAATCGACGGAAGCTATGGCGTTTCCAACAAAGATATGCAGATTCCTCGAATGAACAAGCTAGCCGTGACTGTGGATGAGGAGTAAAAAGAAAGATGAAGATCAAACCTCAAGCCTTTCCAAGACATGCGTTGATTTGTTGGCGAGCTGCCTTGATGTCATTATGTAGTTTACTGTTTTTAATTTTTTGAACTTAAACTAAATTAGTCATTGGTTAATTTTTACTTTCAGATCTAGAGTCCACACTTATTTCCATATTGGAATTTTTCCATAAAGCACAGTATTCCCAAAATGAATTGTACGCATACATTATGGAACTGTAGCGTTATCTAAATAAGCCAGTAACAGCCTCCTGACAGAGGTGATCACTTTTATCTAGTGGATATGTTACTAGGCTACTAACCCGAAGGTTGCGAGTTCTAACCATTAAATTGGTGACCTTGACTGAATTAAGAAAACGCAACTTACTGAACATTCGTGGTGCCATCTACCGCAAGATAAATAAAATAAATAAATAGAAAACAATAATAAAAGAAGAAAATAAATAAATAAATAACACACACTCTCTCTCCATGACAAACAAACAAACAAAAAAATCGTTCACCTATCCACCGACTCACTGGTGAGAGAAGTAGTGTAGCGGTATCTAAATAAACCAGTAAAAAAAAACAACTTCTGGACAGAGGTGATCACTTTTGTCTAGTGGATATGTTACTAGGCTACGAACCCGAAGTTCTCGGGTTCTAACCACTACAGAACAAAGCAGAAAAATACTTTATTGACAGAATGTTGTTAGTAAGAAACATTGTCAGTCTATGAGACAGAACAACAAAAGGAAATCTCTTAGTAAAGGATATGACCTCTAAAAAACTGGAATGGCTGCGTGTCCCCGTCTGTTCGTACTCAAAATCAAAGTTATTCAAAAGTTCTTTAAGGTAAGAATTGCCACTCTCTTCAAAGAAATTCTGTTCCAGCAGTTTGGTGTTCTCAGGAGGATACAAACTTTCTGTCTTCTCAAGCAATCCCACACATGTTCTATTAGATTTAAATCAGGGGAGCATGCTGGCCAATTTATTCTGCAGATATCTTCACTTTCTAGAAGCTCCTGAGCTGCAGACGTTTTGTAGGGACACAGTCCTTTGTATACTGTCCTATGATGATTTGCAATACAAAACTGATATACAAATTATCATAGTCCTATGTATTATACTAAAGTGTATAAATGGATAATTTTCATGATATTTAGTGTCCCTTGGAGTTTATACAAATAAAAAATTATTTTAAGAATATTATTAGAATAAAAAATTATTTAAATGCAATATTTTGGCAAAAAATGAACTTAAAATTAACCTATTTTCAAAACATTCTCTTTTTATGAAAAATGTCTCTATAATAATAATATTTTGCTTATATAAAGCAAGGATTTCTCCAAAGAGCCTGAAATAGGATTTTTGTGAAATTCTCATTATTTTCAGAGTTATAATCAATTGAAATAATTATTGGTGTTTTTTTCTAAAAATTTCTCCTCTGCTGTATTATATATAAAATATGGATAAATCCACTTCTAAGCTACATATTCCAAAAGTCCTAGTTCAGGCTCTGTACAGAGGTCTAAGCTATATATAGAAAAAATATTATTATCATTATTATTATATATTTTATTATTATATTATATTTTCCATAAAAGGAGAATGTTTTGAAAATAGGTGATTCTATGTTCATTTTTTACCAAAATATTGCATCTAAATAATTTTTTACTGTAATAATAAAACAATTTTATACATGTATTTTAATCTAAATGGCACTAAATATCATAAAAATTATCCATTGATACTCTTTTGCAAAATAACAGTTCTGAACGTAGTCGGATACCTTTAATAGGCATCTCTGGTGAGTCGCCGCTTGCAATCGTTTTGTCAAAGATTGTAAATTCATTTTGAACCCACCTGTAACATTTATCATGGAAATCCTTAGACTGCAAAATAATTATTTCAGATTCTTATCAGAATGTATCTTTTTTCGCTTACAAAAGTCATAAAAATAAGGCCTCTCTACCCCCTTGCGAGACAGGGGCTAATTGTTCAAATTCAGCGTTCTTACTGAAATAACCTAACATTTATCTAAAAGAAATGCAGTGATTTGAATTACCTTTTGTGCGCTTACAATTTCCACTACATTTCCTTTCTAGGTGAATTCTCTCCAAAATAAAGTATCTTACCAAAACAAAAAGCCCACATTTGGCATTAATTATTCAAATTACCAATCATTCGGCTCCTATTTGAAGAGAATTTTGAAGACATCTCTCATAACAAGCTTTCCAGAGATAGCAGCAAGTAAAAGTTGGTTGAAAAAGATTATCAAGATTATTGTCTTCATTTCGTGTATGATAGGGTTTGGATATCAAGCTCTAAATTTCCTGTGGATTTATCTAGATTACCCGACTGTTGTAAATGTCTTTGTAACTAATCCTTATGAGATAGAGCAGCCCTCTGTCACTATTTGTAACTTCAATAGGTAAGTGATAAAAAAATTATTTATTTAAACTTTACTGGAGGAATTAATAATTAAATTTTTACCGAGAAAAAGTATATGAGGCAAAAATTTTAAAGATAGCGAAATATAATAAGTATGTTGAATGTTGGAATTTTTTTTTAACACTAAAAAGACTAAGACTTAGTATATACCTATATTGCCCAAACGCAGTCAAAATGACTGCATTGTGAAAGAATGATTAATGTGTAAAAAAATTTGCTTAAAATTAATTTTTACTACTTTTTATATTATTTACACATATACATAATGACTTATTAGTAAATATTAACAGTAAAAAAAATTTTCTTCACTTGGAAAAAAAAATATATTCCGAAAAATTCTAAGAAATTGTTCTTTATATATGTAATTTTTTCCTAATCGAAATTAAAAAGCAGTCAAAATGACTTCCTTTGGGCAATCTAGTGTTAAGCAGTGGAACACAAAGATACTGTAAATATCTATTTTATTTGGCTTGGGTATTTCTTAATAACTTTCATCTAAATAATTGTTTCCTCTTTTCAAGTATTGTAACGTCTAATTGCTAGATGTATCTTAAACTTGAATAAATATACTCAACAATGGCAATAATCCCTGTTAACCCCTTCCAGGTTCATTTCATTTTAGGATTACGGATAAAAAAAATGTCATTTTTTTATGATGATTTTTAAACTTGCCTATCTTTTTTTAGAAAAATAGTACCCCATTCGCATGTAAAATTTTCTAAAAATTAATGTAAAGAAAAAGTATTGAAATAAATGAGTGATTTACCTATAAAGTTGGTTTTTTGTATGGCAGAAATCATAAGACTTTGGAGTCAATTCTCACTAACTATAAATATAAAGCATAGAATACCTAGCTTTTATCTTGGATTACAAATTGTATTCACATTTTTGCATTTACTTTAAGGATTATGACATTATTAACCAAACTTGATCTTGTATGATAAATTCGAAAACACGGTATTCGAAAACCCAACATCGCAATCTGGATAGTAGAATCTTGTTTCACTTACCTTCTTCCCTGTTCTGTTTCTGTGTTTGAGCAGCAAGAACTACATTGCCGTGTTGGGTTAATTTCCTACTCTGCTGGGAGAATATAATCAAACAAGTAATATAAAAAAAATTTTCAAGTCAATTCCTACTTAGATCAACAAAGAAAAATTTTATTTTAGCTACATTTTATTAAATAGTTACAATTAATATAAATATGCATATACATAGGACACAATCACAACATTGAGTGGTAATTAATTTTTATTGATTATCATTAAGGTATCGTATTGTCATCCAAAACAATCGCGTATATAAATTCCAGTTCAACTGAATACTTTAACACGTGAGAAAAAAACCTTTTCAAGTTTTGACACAAGTCGCCAAAAGGGTCGCTATGTCGCCAAAAATGATGCCAATGTGGTTGTATTTGTAATTCTTTAAATAATTAGTTTTAATAAATTAATTTTTATTAATTATTATTTTATTATTGTATTGTCATCTAAAATAATCCTGTATATAAAATTTCAGCTCAATTGAGTGCTTTAAAATATATTTTAATAAGGTTTCAAAATTCCTCGAAGATAAATAAATAAATAAATATATAAAAATAAATAAATAAAGAGAGATTGTGAGCTAATAGTAGGAATTAAAAAAGAGTCTTTCAGACAAACGTGAAGGGGTTTGCTCATTTATATATCTTGTTCCAATTTTCAATCGTTAATAACATACTTTCTATTCATCCATTCAAGTTCAAATACATTTATTTTAATCTTGTAATGGATGGCACTTAATGTTAATACAGTTTATTCAAATATCATTTCATTAACGAATTAAGAAATGAATAGATAGCAACGAACCAAAATAATAGTCCAACATCATAGATAGAAAGGAAAATCGTTCGTTGTGTCCCTGTAACGCAATGGGTAGCGCGTTGGACTTCTACTACAAAGGTCATGGGTTCGAATTCCACCTGGAATGACCACGTGATTTCTTTTTCACTAAACTATTTTATTAGAATAATTGAATTTAATTAATGAATAAAAAGTAACACAAAATAAAAAATAGTCCAGGAAGTATAGAAAGGAAAATAGAAAATTGCAAGAGGAAAATCTTTTTCGAATTTGTCATTTAATATTGTGACTCCGTCATATGCATATACATATTTATATTAATTACAACTATTTAATAAAAAGTAATTAAAATAAAAATTTTCTTTGTTGACCTAAGTAGGAATTGACTTAAAAATTGTTTTTTATATTACTTGTTTTTTGCAGAATATTCTACCGAGGGATACTTTTTAATTATTCGAAACCATGAAAAGCACGTGTGAAATAATTCGGGGAAAAATCGATTGCACAGTGTAAATTTCCACAGTGCCCGAGCTACACTTAGGATGATCCAGGATGGTACGTTTCGCCTGCCCAAGATCATCTCGGGAAAAACGGGGAAAGGGGTTAACTTAACATTTTTCAACAAGACATGAAGTGCAATAAGGGATTGATCTTGTTATTGGTATCGAAGATATTTAGCATTCAGTATATTTCAAAAGTTTCTGCCCACAAACTTTTTCTTAAAAATAGATTTGGAGTCATATTTTACATATATATACTCTATAATGATAATAACAATATCTCTTCATTTTTCTTTTGTTTATAGAAAGAGAAGAAGTTTCATATGTTCTCTCGACGGCAATCAATGCGCCTTTTCAAGTCAGGAACAATTTTGCAAAATCTATCCACAATATTGTCCAGACAATGATCCTCGAAAGGCATTCACAGGAGTAAGTTTTATTTTAATTATCAAATTTTTCTCTAAAAAGCACTTAACAACCAAAACGGTGACTATCTAACTGGTATATAATTTTAGAAATTTTTAAATGTACTCAATTTAACAAAATCATTTATTAATATTTCATTTTGCTCAGTTCCCTTAACGAGTTGTACAAGTATTTACCATTTCCTGCTCGGCTAAATTGTTATATCCATTTAATAACAGTGATTTCCAAATTTTTTTTAAACCATGAAAACCTCTTTTTATAGTCATAACTTACCCACGGACCCCTTTTTTAAAATCAAAACTTTCCCAAGGACCTCCAAGTAAAAAGGCTACATAAATGCATAATATAAAAATTACAAATTTAAAAAGAAACATTTTGTTGAAGAATTATTTATTGAACTTATAACTTTTGTTTAAAATATAAAAGCAAAAAATTAATTACTTGTGTGGATGATAAGATATTATGAGTACATTTATCTCCGTCTCAATGTTTGTGAGTAGCAATCACAAATCCCCAGGAGCGTTAGTTTTTAGACCTCGGTTTCTATTTTTTTTATGTGATGAGGTTTTTCACAACACTGAATCCAAGTTCTATCAAACTGGAAGACGGGAAAGTAGTCAACAACTTCTGTACAATAACCCATAAAGCAGAATATAAAATTGGGATTTGTTTTTGTAACCAGAATTTGTGGTATCCTTGTTCAAACATTGTTTTAAGTCCCTCATTTGTAGATATTTCAATAAAATGCTCATGTATTAGTATGGATTCATCTGTGTTTGTGATCTGAATTAGCCCAAGCGCAAAACGATAAACCAAGTCCACCCAGTCGGGAATATTCAAGTGAATTATTGTTATTTAAATTTCGATAAAAATAAAAATTAATCAAAAGTTTTATTTTATGTTAAGCCTTACGTGGACCCCCTGGCATTTTTCAGGAACTCCCAAATCAATTTTAGTTTTCCACAGATATTCTGAATAATACCTGGGACCACTTTGGGAACCACTGATATAATCGATAATTAATATCAAAAGAGTCAAAGTAACAGTACGGATAATTTCAGTCCTTCATAAGTGGATATTTTAATAAAATGCTCCTGTATTAGTATGGATTCATCAGTGTTTGGGATCTGAGTTAGTCCAAGCGCAAAAGGGTTCAACATCCAGTTGGGAATATCCCAGTGAATTATTGTTATTTATTTAAATTTCCATAAAAATCAAAATGGATCCAAATATTTTTAGTTCATATTAAATCTTGCGTGGATCCTTCATATTCTTCAGGGACCACCAAATCAAATTAAATTTTCCCGGACCCCCTGAGTAATATCGAGGACCCTTGGGGATCCGTAATAGCCACTTTGGGAACTAGTAATTTAATATATGATTCAAAGTTCCTACAGATCGTGGGATTACAACCAGAGTAAATGACTCAACTAAAATTAAAGTCTGATCGTATAGTGTGGTAACACAATTTTATTTAGAATAACGGCATACTGAAACTTACATTCTAAAACAAAGTAAAAACGGTTCTTATCTGAATGAGGGGTGGGCGGAGTAGGAGACATGAGAGGGCGGAGTGGGGCTGGCAAGTAATCTAAGGAAAAGAGAGAAAAGCCCCGAGAAATAGAGTGCAAGTACTTTTAAAGCTGACCGCATTGCTTCCGAAACAATCCGCTGCGAATTTATTACTGTTCCAATCCACCACTCTGATTTGCCCAACGGCTACTCACAGTCCGCGTAAGAATACAACCTTGTCAACCAGAGAGTGCAATGAACTGGGAACGCACTCACATTCTTTACTAATCCCTTTTTCCTGTAAACAGGGCAGATGCAAAATTAAAATTGTATCTCAGGGACCAGAACTCTTGGCCTCCCATCATATATCATCTACTAATTTCTCGTCATCACTTCCGCATTCATCTAAGCTTCTAAATTATTCAGAATTGTACACACTTTATTAGAAGCACTGTCTTCAGAATGCAGAAATTCTTCGTCAGTTTGGGTAAGTTGACGATGTTTTTGATTTTCAAACAGAATGAATGTGTGATACTGGATCGGCTGGGGGTACCCTCTCTACATCATCCACGTGATCTATGTTCGAGGGAATGAAAGATTGATCACTAATACGATCCATAGTTAAAGTTAGTGTTTTTTATGATCTCAATTTATATTTAGCAAAACAACACTAGTCGTCTGGGAGGCTTATGATCAGGAGTGTGATGAGACGCAAACAGTAATTCTAACAAATTGCACAATAAACCACCGATCTATATCTATAGATGATTTCCTAACTTACTAGAATCCGCTCTAGTATTAAAGCTTAATCTAAACAGTCTTTGATTTCTTGAGACCAAATTTTTTATACATTGTTCTTAAATAAGTGAATTTTTCACAGCAATGGCTACTGATCGGGCCTCTTAAAAAGGCTCGGTGGGCCAATGGTTGAGTACCGCTGCTCTATACGGATGGCTTTCAGTGGCACTAGGACTCAAACTCATTTTATACGACGTGGCATGGAGTCAAACAGATTTTGAATGCCTGTTTGTGGAAGAGAATTCCATATTGCCTGTAGGTGCAGCAAAAGTTGGTCTTTTGAAACTGCAGGACGCGGATCACGAGAGAAACGCCCACCAACCAAATCCCACACGTTCTCAATAGGCGAATAAGCAAGCCAAGGAAGAAGTTGCATGTGTTGGGCTGAACAGAAGTCTCGAAGAGTTTTTGCAGCATGTGGGCATGCATTATCCTGCAGAAAGATAGCTCCAGGGATGCCTTGAAGGAAGGGAACGACTTCGGGCGGTAGCACTTCACAGACGTACCTGTTGCTATTGATATTACTCTCAATTCGTAGCAAATTGGATCGTCCATGATACGAAATCGCATCCTAAACCATAACTCCGGGTGTTAGGCCACTATGTCGTTCGATAATGCACACTGGAAGACAGCGTTCACCAGCGTAACACGAATGTGGCCATCATGGACCCACAAATTGAAGCGTGATTCATCTGAAAAGACAACTTTGTGCCAATCAGCTTGTCAGGCTCTGTGCTCATGAACCCATTGCTGACGCAGTCGTCTATGGTTTGCCGTGGGGGGATCCTGTATGAAAGCACCCTTGCACGCAATCCACGGTGCAATAGATGTCGATGAATTGAAGAAGCCGACATTAGTACACCTGTAGCAGTAGACCAACGGGCTGGCAACTGCCTGGAGGAAGCTTTATGGTCATTCACTGCCATGCGAAGCAGGTGTCGATTGTATCACGCTGACGTCACCTTTCATCGTCCACTGCCAGTGTTTCGAGTTGTTTTGTGATAGTCGTTCCACTGCTTCCAAACTCGTCTCACTGTGGAACTATTCCGCTGCTCACGAACTCCTATTGTGTGATAGTAAAATCCTCCTTCTCGAGGCCGATAATCCTCGCCCGTTCAAACTCCGTAAGTTGTAGGAATTTCTCCTTATTTCATTGTGGAGACATACTTAGGTCTCACTAAACGTTCGCCACTAACAAATAATCATTAATTTTCAACGTCCCGCTACATCCCTTTATTAAAACGCTTTCAGCATCAGTTCAGAAAGCGCTGTGCATGCGCGGTGGCTCTGAAACTTTACTATTTTTCGTAACATTCTATAATTGATATTTGCTGCAAAGTTCATTTAACTCTGATTATTCCTTAATGGTGTTATATTTTTTTACTAACAACAGTGTAGCTTTGCAATTTCAAAATGACTTTTTTTCTTCTATCGTAAATTACCATGTTCCTACATTTGCTTGTTATAATCATGTTTCTATTTTTTTGCATAAGTTTCCTGTATATTGGATTTCAATTTACATGGATTTAATTTCATTTCATATGTGTTCATGTAAATGATACTTTTTTGCTAAATTTTAATGAATTTTTAGATCATATGTTCTCAATCATATTTTTTTTCTATAGATACCTTACCTAACTGACCTAATTGACGTGGAGTTCGATTGGGAATTTTCATACTGGGAAAGCCATAATGAATCCATGATCGCTCGATGTGAAATGAAAGTAGAACAGAAACATTGGCCTTGCAAGTACGAATCGCATTCCTTGATATTGATAAAAGAGAAATGAGTAACAAATATATTTATTGCAATTAGAAAAGTAATTTGTTACGTCAAACATGGCAATATATAATCTATACTGTTCTTGTTTTTGTTAAGTTTTTTTTAAAAAAGTTGCTTGAATAGTTAAAATTATCTCCATGCTTTGAAAAACAAATGGATCTAATTCTGAAGATTTAATTATGTCGTTGTTACCAATCTATTGGACAGAAAACGTCTACACCAAGTCCAAAAGATCCTATCAAAAAGAGTTATAGACATCATCCTTCTCAGATGTCTGTAGTAGATACGAGTGAATCGTAGAGCATATGAACTCGCCAGTGCAGACATCAATTCCATATCTTTATCTTATGATGTAGAAATGACACCAATACATTCAAGGTGAGCAAGTGAAGCAGGAAGGGAGCAAGTACCAAAAGAAAAAGTCTTCGCCTCCTCTTAATTTGCTTCTAAATCTGACCATGGTTGTCTAAAGAGATCTAATTTTGCTGCTTTGAACAGACACATATAAATTCATAGTTGTTGTTTCTTATCCCACATGGTGTAACATAGCTACACCATCTGAGTTCGGCAAAAGTGAAACAAGTGTCATCCCGCAAGGTATCAGCAGTGACAGACTTGGCCAAACTATAGGCTATCTCGTTATCATTCAATCCAGTATGGGATTAAACCCTTTGAAAGTATATAGAGTGTCTAGAAAAAAGTCGAACCAATATCCAGAATATTTAGGCTTGCCATATCCCCAACTGTTGTCCAACTGTGTAGGGGAGCACGACTGTCAGTTAAAATACGAATGTCTTTGAAGACAAGTTAAGAAGCAGTGTCAATAAATTGCAATAAGTCCAGACCTAGAAGCAGAACAGTAGTTAATATTGGTGTCAAATGTACCATCAGGTGCCTCAATGTGCACACCTCTTCCAGAAATACCACCATCACTCATGCTGCCATCAGTATAAATTTTTAATGCCGAATGAATTCATAGTGGAATGCCTATGGGGAAAATGAGGAATCTTTTAAGGCGATTCATTTTAAATCTGTAGAAGAAAGGAACTTTTGGAGGGTATAAATTAGTAGAATCGGGGACAGAGAAATCATGACCTTTTCTCAATAAGTCAACATTGTCATGCATCCCGACAGGGGTAGGAATCCAGTAGAGATACAAAGAGTTTCTCTGAACTAGATCTAATAATTTAAAAATCTTATTCTGGTTGGTGTTACCAATAATCTAATATCAATTTTTTAAATTCTGGGTGAAGCTTCTATCATCCGTCAGAATGCAAATACTGAACCTTTCCACACAAAGAGTATAATCACAAGTGCTTTGTTGTTTGAGATGAGTTCCGATCTAAAAACAGAGTAATGGTCCATGTTTCAGATATAACATTTAATATCTCCATCAAAGGTGTTGATATAGATACCATTTCCTGCTCTATCTGTATTTGATATGCTGCCCTCTGTATAAATTATGATGGGTGAGTAGGCAGAAGTATTATTAATGATTTCAAGAGACATTTGCTTAAAAAGATCCGGAAAAATTAATCAGCATATCTCACAGAAAATCCCAATGTCAGAGGATTGATCTTCACTTCATAAAGGATCACATTGTTGACTAGATTTAAATTTAAATGATATATTTTGTATTTGTTTGAAAATTAGAGAACTAGAATTGTGTTATATGGTATTTTTTAAATATAATTGATTTTATTTTTTGCGATTGTGATCCAAGCGTTTTTGAATGTATCTTTAGATAAATTACCGTTTTCTTATAATGGCTTTAGTATCTTTATCCATTATTTTCAACATACTGAAATAATATGCTTGCTCCTCCCACGTAGATTTATCACGCCCCCTAAAGCGTGCGCCCCACAGTTTGAGAAACACTGATATAATTGTTATCGTATTGGCGTGATATGAATTCAATCTTTTCCCATGTGTTTCCACTATTTTTTGAAAATTTACGTTGTAGTTATGCAGTTACGAACAATAAGAAACTGAATTAACATTTCTGATCAAAATACACGCCAGTTTTTTCATTGGGGGCAATTTACAGATCTCGTCTTGGTTTGTACAAAAATTGCATATCTTTCAGTTTTCCCACGTTACTTTTCAAAGGAAGGGAAATCTTAACATTAAAGGAAATACCTTCGTGGACCCCATAGAAAAACTTTGAGGACCCCCATGGGTCAACGGACCACAGCTTATGAACAGCTCCTCTTATTAATTCGGATACTAGCTATATTAAATCTACCATGTAAACAATCCATAATATTGATAACAAAAATGTAGCTCGAGACATAAAATGTATAATCCAGTGCTCCCAAACTATTTAACCCATGAACTCCTTTTTCTAATCAAAACTTACCCATGGACTCCATTTTATAGTCACAACTTGCCCACGGACTCCCTTTTTAAAGTCAAAACCTTCCCAAGAAAAAAAGCTACCACAAATGCATAGTATAAAAATAACAAATTAAAAAAAACTTTTTGTTGAAGAATTATTTATTTGCAATTATAATTTTCGCTTAAAATAAAATTAAAAAAATTAATGATTTGGATGAACTTGATGCGATGTTATGAGTGTATTTATGTCCGTCTCAATGTTTATGAGTAGCAATCACAAATCCCCAGGAGCGCTTGTTCTTAGGCCTTTGGTTTTTTCCCCCCTCTTTGTGATGAGTGTTTAACGGCACTGAATCCACGTTCTATCAAACTGGAAGACGGTAAAGCAATCAACAACTTCTGTACAAGAACTCATAATGCAGGATATAAAATTGGGATTTGTTTTTGTAACCAGAATTTGTGGTATCCTTGTTCAAACATTGGTTTAAGTCCCTCATTTGTAGATATTTCAATAAGATGCTCATGTATTAGTATGGATTCATCCATGTTTGGGATATGAGTTAGCCCAAGTGCAAAAGGGTAAGCCAAGTCCACCCATTCGGGAATATTCAAAAGTGAATTATTGTTATTTAATTAAATTTCCATAAAAATAAAATTGATCAAAAATTTTATTTTATATTAAATCTGACGTGGACCCCCTGGCATTTTTCAGGGACCCCCAAATCAATTTCATATATTCTGCATAATACCAGAGACCACTTTGGGAACCACTGATATAATCGATTAATAATATTAAAAGTTATTCAAAGCAACAGTATGGATAATTTTTTGAAGTAATATGAATAACTTTTTGACACCGAGGAAGACTGAGAAATCACTTCTTCGAACTAAAATTTGTATGTCTCTTCTGTGCAGTAAAAACTACAGGAGGGTACCAGTTGTGGATAGCAGAGGAGACCCAAATTATTGTTTTGCTATTGAATCATTGATTGGTCAACCAGATGCAGAAAATGAATTGTATCCTAATACTTTTAGTAAGTAATATCATACCTATCTTCCTGTATCTAAGAACAGGGCGAGTCGGAAAGTAAGTTTCCTTCGTCGCCTGTGGTTAGAGTTGTGTATGAAAATCAATACATAGAATGAGACATTAAAGTGACTGCCTATGTTCGGAACCAATTTTTTTTATAAAAACAAATTTCTGAAACAAATTGAAAGTTTTTAGAAAGAAAAATAAAGAAAATATGTATATGCATAAAAATTTTAAATAAATATTGTACTTTTAGAAAAATTGGTTGTTTTCAAGGAAATTTTATCAAATTTTTACTAAAACCGGTCACACTGTATAAAAATTTCTAATACAATTATCATAATTTTTTTATACACAACATACATATTATGGTGCTCTTCAAAATGAACCAAAATCTAAGAGAAATATTTAAATACAAAAAAAATTACAGACAATTATACATAATAATATGAAAATTTTGATATTTCTTAAGTTTTTTCTTTATAAAAACTACCATAATTTAAAAAATATGTAACCTACAACAAAACTTATGGTCCACTTAATGAAAAATAGTATAATAAACATTCGCACAAAATTTCAAAACGTTATCTGGTTTGGTTCTTAAGATATCATGTATCTGATAAACAGTTTCTTTCGAAAACATAATTTCGATAAAAACTCATTTAAAGATTTATCTTACTACCCTTTTGCATAGAGTGATGTTTTTTAAAATCACTATAACTTTTTATTTCTATTTCAAGTAAATGAAAAAAAAAACTGTTTTGGAAAGAAAAAGGTTCAAACTATAAGATTTTGTAATTAAAAAAATGCCTTATGTAGAAGAAAAACGACATTTTCAAGGTAGGCAGTCACCTTAAAGATAAGACATTATTTTTCCACATAAATACCATGTATATTGAGACATTTGTCATACCGCTTGATAAGCTTCAAAAAACCCTCCAAGAAAAGTTTAGGACTTAACATACGGAATAGCATCGAACTGGTGATGAAGGATTTTTTCTCTCCTTTAATATGACCTTCGCTTCTGGAGTGCAATGGTGTACCCACGATTCATCCTTCGTCGCAATCCAAAACAGAGAGTCATTGCCATCCTCATGGTAACGCACGAGATGTTCCAGGCTGATCGTCATGCATTGTTCCATGTATGTCGGGGTGAGTTGTCAGGGCACCTATCTTACTGACACTTTCCTGCATCCAAGAATGTCTCTCATGATCTTTTGAGGAAGGTGGATGACGTGATTAAAGCAAATTGACGTATCACCATCGATGGAGTAGTGGAAGAACTTGGAATCGAACATGAGCGAGCTCAAAAGATGTAAAGTCCTGAATTTTTCTTGGAGGGATTTTTGAATCTTGTCAAGTGGTATGACAAATGCCCCGATGTTCTTGATACTTACGTGGAAAAACAAAGTTATACCTTATCTTAAATGTCACATTCTGTGATTTGACTTTCATACACAACTCTGACCACAGTCGATAGGGGAAACTTGTTTTCCGACTTACCCTCATAATATCATATCTAAATTCAACAACATTTCTCATAGCTATTCTTACTAATTGAATTATATTCTTTTCTACTTTCAAATTTTCAAAGAAGAAAGGTCGGAGAAAAATTATTATTAATAATATAAATTATTAAACACTGCTGCAACAAAAATTAAATTGCATAAGATCCCTGAATTAAAAAAGGAATTCCTTCCTTCCGATATTTCAAAATATATGCAATATCAATCTTAAGATGAAAAAGAAAATGTGCCTTTATACTAATGCATTACTTTTAGTTATTCAGCACTATAATAGTTCATAATATTTAATTTAGGTTATTATTATCACACGTTATTTGAAACTGAAAAGCAAACTATAAACCGTTTTTTTGCAAAATAATTTAGCATATGGCTTCCTTGTGGTTTTTCTGAATATTTCAGGAGTTAATGATTTCACTAAAATGGGTTTTAAACCGTACACTATTTAAACCTTTTTTTTAAAATTATTTCCAAAAAGAATCTGATTGCATAATGGAAAAATTATGTATGAAAAGTTAACAAACTACATCAATTAAAGGGATTTTTCAATCCGAACCAGTTAACTTCCAGAAAAAAAGTCTTTCTGAGAGTTCTCTGTGCTACAATTGAATCTGTTGTTGTTGATAATGCAATCTGATCGACAGTATCAGATTGAGACATACGAAATTCATTGTGTCAAGTTTTATCGCTAGTTTTTACGCCTGTCGTTAGATGCAGCTTTGAGCTCCATGCTGGTGACAGTACGATTGGGCTCGATTCCACCCCAATTTTGAGGTAGAACACCCTGGGATGTGGTCAGAGCCTCTCGCCTCTCTTCCCTTTCCACCAACTCTATAAATATTTAGAGTGCTCCCATGCTGCACAGGCACTATACGTATACAAACTCCCATCCATTTTCAAGGATTCGAACCCAAGCTCTACGGCACAGCAGTCAATGACACTAATCATTATACCATCCGCGCAGAACAGCTGGATCTGAAATGTACAGTTAATCCTGGTTCATTCTATAATTTGAGTGATATTTATAGTTAAGGATATTTTTTTTTCTCTCTATCACGCTAAGCGAGGTACTTCTGTTAGAATTAAAATTAATTATTCCAAAATAAAAATGGAAGTTTTGAATTATCTTAAGGATTGTAACATTATCTCAGTTTTAATGATTTTCTTCTTTAAAAATCTAGTCATCGAATTAGATCTGAATACTCAAGCTGAAGAATACACGATGTCATCAGTTCCAGTGATGATTCAGATAAAGATACACGATCGCAGAGCTTTAGTCAACCCTTTTTCCGATGGTTTTTCTTTAGAAGGAGGAATGCAGTATACTGCTTACGTGTCCATGGTAAATTAATTTACTTTCTAGCCATCATTTTGTTTTTGTAGAAAGGTCACAATAAAGTTTTTGTAATGTACTGACGTTGTTAGTCTGAGATAAATATTGTGTGCCAGGAAGATGAAAATAAATATATAGGTTCTTTATATACGAGATAGGATTCAAAAGTTTT
>BMAV01009004.1:0-39687 GCA_019973955.1 Trichonephila inaurata madagascariensis
AGTTTAAGTTTTAAAGGGTTTTTTTTAAGATTTTTCTGGATGTTCAAAAAAAGAAAAACAATTAAAAATTTGGTAACAATAAAGTTTCAAAAAAAGATTTATGAAATACGTTTATTGACATGCAGATGCTGTGAATACTTGTAAGAGCTTTTAAACTTACTTCATTACCCAATTGAAAGTCTGAATTTTACATTATAACATAAAAGAGACATGAACAGCAATTGCTTTTTATTTTATTTTGTATTTTTAATTAAAATTATGTGAAATTTATGAAGAATCATATTATTTACTTCTTATTTCTAATTAGACTATTTTAAGTTTTAACACCGGGTGTGTACCAAATTCCTACATTTAAATGAATTAAATAAATTTAAAACTTTTTATAATATTTTAATAAATTTAATTGAAAATCAAAATTTAAATAAATTTTTCTTAAAAAAAAATCAATTAAATTTGGATTAGTTTGTTGTACCTTTTTTCTGCAATGATATAAGCGTTTAATTTTTTTATGAAATACTTTACATTATCACCACTGTTTTGTGTTATTTTTCTCTATGCTCTTAATAATATCGAAGAGGAAATCTAGGTGAAAAGCAGCTTAAATTGTAAGGTAAAATTTTTTTTAAAAAATGATATAAATAAATTTTTGAATTTGTTTGAACTGAAAACATTAGTAAATGGTTTCTCCAAGAAAACATTTTCCCTAAAAAAGGGGAGACTATTTGTGTTTAGGATTTTCCCTAGCTGCGAACATCCCCACTATTCAGCGGGATATCACCGAGTACCCTGCTTCTTTTGTCCGCCGATTTATGGTGCCATCAATCAGCTGCAAAAAAGGGGGAAGTAAACATCGCTGGAAGCGCCGTCTTTAAGGGCTTTTTTCTCACAAAAATCGCCGTCTCCTAAAGGTTAAGTAGAATAATTTACCCTAAATGTATAAATCTCGAATTTGTGTGTGTGACATGAGTTTAAAAAGCATTTATTTGCTTATTGAAGTATTTGATGGATGTCTTTTTGAATAAACTGACAAGCAAAAGTAAAAAATAATTTCTACAGAGTCTACTAAGGAATTCTATCAAAGATGTCTCATATAATTTTCTCAAGATTTCATGTGAGCAACTTTTAAACCGAATAACTACAAATTACGGAACTTTTAAAAAAGAAAGAATTTTTCCCCTGTATTTTTTTAAATTCAAATCGGTTCTTTTTTTAATTAATCTGCCTTTCGAATTAGCAGAGCAATCTAAATTATATGTTCTGGAGAATCAATGGAGGCAAATTTTGTTGAAGGATGTTTTTGTATCTGAACCTGAACTTTTAAATGATGGAGAATTATTTTGGTGTCACATTTTTAATATATAAGACGCAGTTGGAAATCCATTTTTAAGATATTTAGCTATATTTGCTTTAAAGCCTACCCATAAGTTATGCCACTGTAGAAAAGGGGCATTTTCCAGTGTCGTCAAAAAAGACAAAATTAAGGAATCGAATGTGCCTTGAACTCTTTGAGTCAATCCTCAGAATCAAAATGACTTTGGAAGAATAAGGGACTTGCTGCGTTGATTTCATTCCATCGCCACAAATGCTTCAATATAATTCAGAAAATTATAAAAAAGACGCAGCAGATCACGATACTTAGCAGGAAGAATTTGAAAATATTTTAAATTTATTAAATAATTAAATCACTTTAATGTATTTTTAAAAATAGTTTTACAAAATTAAAAAATTATATTTATGAATTGCAAGTGAAAATCGATTCGCTACTTTTCGCTACTTTTTCCCTCTTCGTGCTACTTTGCTGCGTAAATTTCTGACAACTCTGTGTCGAACTCGGATATTTGATCAAAAGCTGATCGCTGTTTTCTACGTGACATAACTGATCGTTTTTTGAAAAAAACACAATTGCCGAACTTGAAATCGTCGAAATCTCCAAGCCTTAAATAGCGCTTTGAGGTGGTGCCACAGGCACTCGTGATGTGTGTCTGGGCTGAAATTCTAATCATTTGCATATCTCACCTCCGCTAATGCATGTTGTAAATTTCACGTTATTTGCATGCTTCCTTCAGGGTGTTGCATTTACGGTGGCCAACAGTGTAAATTCGGTTTACTTTCATAGCTTTTAAATAAAGATAGGTTTGTAGCTATACTCACAAAAATCAAGTAGAAAAGTCTGCGTTCACTATTTTAGTAGTAACTATAAAAATTATTTAAAAAGGATAATGAGCTATTTAATAGCTGGTTGGATAATCCTCTTTTGTAAACCTCCTGAACTCGTTTCGGCATTGAATGAACAAGTCTAGTCGTTTCTTTAGCGCTCATCTTCTCCCATTTGTCCTTAAGAGCACTCTTCAGCATATCCTTGCTAGATATATTATATTGACAAATCCTAGTTTGGGATATTGTACAAGAGCCAAAGCTTCACAATCTCAGTGGTATGCTTAGAATCGTTGTCGTGTTGGAAAAGAAATGACGATCCTAGGCCGATTTTGGAGGTACTTTCCTTTGAATTATTTCTTAGGACATCATATTTGTTCATTGATTCGATATACTCCAACTTGCCAACACCACTGCTCGTCATGCATCACCACACCACCGTCGGGCTTTAACGTTGGTACTAAATGCTTTTTTTTTTGAAGCACTGTGCAAGGCTTTCTCCATACCAATTTACGATCTTTTATGCCGAAGATGCAAAATTTTCTCTCATTGGAGCATATCACAATCCTCCAAAACTCTGGAGGCTTATGTACACACATGCTCTTTTTCTATCTGTTTAAGCCAGTTGGTCATCGAAATATAAGGCTTTCTGCGAGCGACTCAACTACGGCATCCGATCTTATTCAAGATTTTTCTTGCAGTATTCGCACACAAATGTTTTTGTGAAACTTCTCGTGAATGTCTGTTGGTATTGAGTTGTAGTCAAGCGGGAATTTTTTTTCACCAAGGATATCATACTTCGTCTTTTTCTAATTGGGAGTTTAGATGGAAGACCTGAACGAGGTTTGGATGTGTAAACTCCTGTAGATTTAAAGTTATTATAACACCACGCGCAAGATAGATGAATACTGACATCCAACGGATCTGACAATATCCCAATGACTTTTTCCATCTTTCCACTTTTTCTCAGTGATTTTACGCTCACTGATACTAATTTCCTTCCTCTTTTATTTTTCATGTCCTTAAATTATTTCGTATCTTCCAAAAGCATAAAAATTATTGCGTCACAACTTTTTTTCTTGATAACTGAATGCAAAAATTCTGTTAATCTGTAATGCTTATTGATAAAAATTCCAGGAATCAAGAATATTCAAATAGTGAACGCATACTTCTTCTGCCTACTATTTATGTGTTTTGCAACAAAACTTATCTTTCGTAGTTTTAATTCAAAACTAATGAATTCTTGCATGCTCAGTATTTAAATAATAGTAAACAAATTCATAAAATTGTATTAGAAAAAAAATTATATTTCAATTAAATTTTAGCTATGTTGTATGATTTGGTATGGGTGAACGCGACTTTTTGTAGTAAGTGTACACATGGGTGACAAAATAATACGAACACCTATGAAAGAGGAGAAATGCTTTATTAATAGGAGTTGGACCCCCTTTGCCTGAATTACAGACTGTATGCGACGTGGATGGACGCATAGAGGTCATGAACAACTTTTAATGGAATATGAAGCCATTCTTCGTGGAGAGCGGTCTCTAATGCCGAAATCGTGATGGTGGGGAATCGAGCACGGAGTTTTGACTCCAAATATCCCACAAATATTCAATAATATTTAAATCAGGTGACTGAGGGGCCAAGAAGACCTACGTCCCCTCATGCTCTGCAAACCATTCTTGCACGATTTTAGCTCTGTGGATAGGAGCGTTGTCGTCTTGATAAAATGGGCATTCTCCGGGAAATAAAAGTCTGGACAAATGGATGCACCTGACCCCCCAGGATATCGACATAGTGGGCAGTTGAACCTTGCCATGCAGGTAACAAGTGGCCCAAGACCACGCCAAGATATCGCCCCATACCATAAGGACCACCTCCATGCTTTAAGTCGGCATGATGCATTCAGGAGCAAATGCTTCTTTGGGTGTTCTCCACACATAAACTCGTCCGGTGGTCTGGAATGGGGAGAACGTTGATTCATCCGACAGATGACTTGTTGCCACTGTTGTGGGGTCCACTGTCTGTGTGTTCTACACCACTGGCGTCGCTGTAAAGCATGACGTGCTTACCAAAGGTTTACGAATTCAACTCTTCCATACAAGTTCGAAGCATGAGTTCCTTTTGGGCGGTTCTTGCTGAAATAGGGTTACGAAGATGACTATTCACCTCAGACGTTATTTGGGATAAAAGGGTTGCTTGCGCTTTCGGGCCACTATGCGGGTTAAGACTCTTTTATCCCTTCCCCGGTAGCTTTCTTTTTCCCTCCACTGTTGTGCTTGCCAGACGCCACATTCCCGCACTTCTTGTATGCTGTCATAACGGCAGATACAGTAATTTTGCACGCCCCAAATAATTAGCTGTTTCCGTCCACCGAGCAACCAGCGCCCATTCCCAAAAATCACATTTTTCGAACTCTGACAAGTCCGTCATTATTGCGTTTTTTAGAAATTACAATAGACGCGTGCAACACCTATTGCAACTGTTGAGCGACGTACATTACCTTTTGAATCCGCTAGGCGGCGGACTGCAACGCAAAATGACGCGCGCTGTGCGTCTTTGAAATGGGCCAGCCATTTCGAGGTGTTCGTATTATTTGTCACCCATCTGTATATCTTTTCACAAACATTCTCCCTCGCCCTCATTTATATAGCTTAGAACCAATCTCATAGAACGTTTTACTTAAATTAATTAAATTCTCTAAGTAAAATTGCAAAGAATAATACCCATGTTAGTTTAAGATTCTCACGAAATAATTTTATATCACAAAACACTTGGAACATTATTAAGCGTTATGTAATTCAATTTAACTATCTTGTGCTTTTTTAAAATGGCACTTTGAGAGCGTTCTTATCCAGTTACTTTCAGAGAATAACAGAAATATAGTTCACTGACATCTGTGTCTGAAATTTCTACATATTTAAGTGAATTTTTATAAAAGATGCTCTTTGTAAATAGTTACAAAAATATGAAAAATAGTACCGAAATTTTTTTGCATAAAACATCTATTATATATAATAGAAAAACATCTGAAGAAAGGATTTTTTATAGAAAAAGAAACTCATATCTTAAGACCCCATCTAGTGCTGATTTAAACTCATTTCGGGCCCTGGGCGCAGAAGATCTGAAGGGCCCCTTGGCACCGGCTGATCGAAATTTGCAATTAGAAAATCTGGTTAAGTCTAGCTTATCCGGGACTAGGACCCCTGGGCGTCCAATAGAGAAACCAGCACTAACCTCTTCTGCTGTTTTAACGAAAATTCCCCAAAACGTTGAAAATAGCTCTTTAAATATTTTGGGGTTTTATTATTTCTTAGGGTTTTTATGATACAGGGAAATAAGTCTATTTGTTAATGGTCCCAAAATGCTGGTCACAGAAACGTAAATGGAAAGTATAAGTTCAAGGATGCTTATTCTCTCTCTCACATACATATATGCAATCACAAAGAATTTAATAATCGTCATCCATTTTCTGTATTTATATGTTGGAATGACACTAGCATCTACGTAGCACATTAACTACCACTCTCTAATAAAAACAAACAAACTTTATTTACAACTACTAACTCTGCTCACACCTTATACAATAATAAAATACTTCACACCTCATAACCTCACAAACTCTCTCGCTCCTGTCATACACATAACTACCCCGCACTCTCGGTGATGCACTTACATAACACCGCTGTTGAAAAAGCGCCATCTATTACCTTCACATGTGCAGTTGAAAAAAGAAAGCAATACTTCATGTTATTTATTATGTTACAAAAAATGATCTTAAATTTTTTCTAACAATTTAATTTTTATTTGTATGTGGTAGGCACTATAACTTTAGCTTATTATTTTTTTAAATGTCAGAGAGCTCTACTCTTACAGGTTGATCTTATTTAATCAAACACATGTTCTTTTTACTGATAATTATTTTCTTCTGCAACAAATTAAAAGAATATATATATTTACATTCCCCACCCCTTCTCCCTTATGGTTAAAGTGTAGTATGGGGGTGGGCACTTGGCGCAGTCCTTTTTTTTTTTGGCGACTAAAAGCGGTCGCCAAGGTACTTTTTTCGGAATTATTTATTTTATAATGAATTCGATATCTCACTATGACATTTAGATAAAAATCGCCAAATCCGAAGAAAAATCACTAAATCCAAAGTGCCCATCTCCTTATACTACACTTAAGCCCAAAAAACATGCTCAGAACAATACAAAATAGATAAAACTTTGCACATTTCTTTTTAAATCTTAGGAAATTTACTATTAAATTACTAATGCTGTAAATTCTGTTTTATAATTGAACTAAAAAATATACAATAATAAATTTAATAATAAAAAAATTAGATTTTAATAAATAATAAAATACTATACATCATCTTACAATACATATATATGTATTTCATATTACAAAAATGCTTTATTTTTTAAAATATATATTCTGAAGGATAATGACAAATAATTTTCAAAATTCCAGCTTAAAATCTCTAATAATAGTTTAGATTCAGAAAACACACACAAACATTGTATTGATTTTTAATTTTAAAATTAAGGACAGTTTGAATGCATAATAAAATAAAATTTCTTACATCCAAAAAATCATAACATGTTGCATGGCCTCCAAGGAATTTTGATACTGGGTCTACTCAGGAATAGCTACCCCAGTGCTAAAGTAATACTTTTCTTACATTTCAAAATTATTTTTAAAAATGACATTTTTTTTTAAAAAAAAGCAATCTATAAACATAAAGTTTTTTTTGTTGATAATATAATAGTCATATATTCTTATTAGGATGCTTATTACATGATTCACAAATGTGAATTTTGATATTTTAACTTTTATAGGAGCATCGAGAAAAAATAGAATGAATTTGGAAATTTTATTCAGATTATACCATAGATGTACTGAGTGTAGATGCTCTATATATCATGCATTTATCAGAAAAAGCAAACATAAACAAAATAAAAATTCCCTTTTCTTCTTAAATATATTTGGTCTAAACTGATACACAAGTATTGGAAAAAACATGTTTATATAGCCTAAGACAGTACTCCAAAAGAAAATTTATAATTATTATAAACAATTTTAAATAATTTCTAGTTTTGAAAAAGTAACACAATCAGCAAAAATAAAAGCAAAATTTAAGATTTCTTTTCCAAAAAATTAACTTTTGAAACAAAACAGTTATTGCAAATTCATCAAAATATATTGAATTCTGCATAAATACAGGTTTAATGAATACAATAAAGCCACAAGAAAGTATAACTAATTTGGAAGATTAAGAAGCATAAATTATATATAAAAATGATAAAACAACACAAAAAGATGGAAATAATAAAAAGAATTAAATTATTTTAATGTATTCATTAATTAAATTTAAATATCAATGAATGTCAAAATAATATTTCATTTATAAAACGAATGTTGTACACACAAGTACTGTTATATATTATGCCATTGAAAAAAGTGTCCATTAAATTAACTAAAACACCCACACAAAAAATACAATATGTAATCAATTATGGAAAACTGTTATCATGCATGTATAAGCCCAATAATTGTGTTCCAGCATATGACAGCATCTAGCAATGTCTTTAACTAGGTAAAACTGGTCAATGGTATATGTTAGTACCCAAATGGAATTTTTGGGGACTGATTACTTATGACAATTCACAAAAATAAGTATAAGCACTGTAAATTTACTAAGCACTGTAAATTTACTAAATTTGCATCTCATGAATTTAATATTTGTCAAGATAATAATATTTTAGTACTCTTCTTTTTAATATAAGCCAATTGATGACTTCCAGCTTTACAAATCAGCAATGTGAAACTTTGAACCTGTTTTAAGAAATTTTATGCTGTCACCTTGTAACTGTAAATTAACTTCATTAAGCTTTAAATAAATCTTTTGAATAGGTAAATCTGTTTTCCACTTGATTAAATTTTCATTTAAAATCAAGGTGAAGATCTGGTTTAAAAAGAGCCACTATCGTAGACCCCATTTACACCTCATGGACCCCAAATTATTTTTTCGCTGACATAGACCCCTTTCAGGTTGTCATAGACCCCTAGGGGTCCATATACACCACTTTAGGAATCACTGCTATAGATTGTACCATTCAAATCTCATATCTAAAGCTAGTGTGAGTGGAATGCTATACACCTTTCGTTTTAAAATTGTTGCACATAGCTTGCAAATTTAAGGCTGTTATGAAATTAATTATGTTTTTTAAAGTTCACCATTACTGTTGAATGCTTTTCACTCAATATAATACATGTACACAAAGATTACTTAGAATACTGAGACCTTGTTACATTCCTCACAGATAAGACTTTTTTTAATGTGACACAAGTATATTTTGAAAGATCGTGTTTTACACAAACTTTTATCATACATTTGCAGGTAAGTATTAGTTATGGGGACCTTGGGTTAGCAATCCCTTTTCTGAGTTGTAGTCAATACAAACAATGGGAATATTAACCAATCAGATAAATTTGCTTCAAAGCACAATGAGGAAACTGGAGTGTTATCCCTGTATTACCATGTGTTTGGCCTCATGGTCCCCATAACAAATAAGTACCCATTAACAGATAAAGAGCTTCTATTTAGAATGTAACAAATTATGAACCCTAAGATCACCTTTAGTCCAGAAGCCTTTGCTGCATAACTCACAAACATGAGGCTTTTCCCCAGTATGAGTGAAATGATGTCTTTGAAGATTAGATTTTGTACTGAAACCTTTGCCGCACACACTACAAACATGTGGCTTTTCTCCAGTATGATGCAAATGATGCACCTTAAGATTACCTTTAGTATAGAAGCCTCTGCCACACAATTCACAAACATGAGGCTTCTCTCCGGTGTGAGTGAAATAATGTTTTTGAAGATAATCTTTTATCCTAAAACCTTTGCTACAAAACTCACAAACATGTGGTTTTTCTCCAGTATGAATGATGTGATGTCTTTGAAGGTTAGATTTTATACTAAAACTTTTGCCACATATGTCACAAACATGAGGCTTCTCTCCAGTATGAAGTATAAGATGAACCTGAAGATCACTTTTCATACTGAATCTTTTACCACACAACTCACAAATATGAGGCTTCTCTCCAGTATGAAGGATTTGATGTCTCTGAAGATGGTAATTTTTTCTGAAGTCTTTGCCACACACATCACAAATGTGAGGTTTCATTCTGAAAGGAATCAAATGATTTTTTAAAGATTTTTATAATAGAAAACTTTCCAAAATTTTGAAGATATGAGATTATGTCTCCAAATGAATATAAGAATTTGGAAATATTTTATTTTCAGGCACTGAACAGCTTTATTACTTTTATACAAAATTCTCTTTTATTTTTTTGTTAGATGACTTATAAGATCACACAAATTTGATCAACTTCAGAGGACAAAATTTTCTTACTATTGCAATTAAGACTCATTCAAGGTAATTAATTGACATAATAACGTAGGTGGCACTAAAATATTTTTTATATTATATTTAAATAGAAATTTCTGGTCCAAATTATTTTCTTTCATACAAATAAATTGACCAAGATATTTATAAACGCTTCAAAATTTCAAGAATACGGTGTAACAATTTTATTTATTTTCCTATAATTCTTTTTGATGCATGCTTTTATACTTTTTAAAGAAAATCAGAGAGAGTTGTTTTCAACAAACCAAGCACATTGAATGATTGACGAGGTTTAACGGAATATGAATTGAGTAACAAAAATAATTATCCCAGACAGTTCAGTTCTGGTTTTGTGGGATATAGAGCAACAAAGGCTATAATCCCATCCCAAACAGTTATGATTTTTGTGTGATATGGAGCGACAAAAGCTATTTCCCAAAACCTTGTTTATTTCTAATTTCAGTTGATTGATTGATTGTCTCTGCAGTTATTATTCTTTATTATTATGATTTAGAATTTTTTCGAATGGCATTGCCCTCTTTTAACTGAGGTTTTCCCATGACATCCTGTCTAAGAAAATTATGAATAGTTATTAGTAAAAGATAAAATTTTCTAAAATTCCCAGGTGACCCTGCAGAGGAACTGCGGCGTTCTTGCTAAGGAATCCCGGTCTTCCTTCGCTTTTTGGATTCATTCCGGTTGCTTGGAGCAAATAAAAACAGGGAAACTTATATTGCATAAAGGAAACTATAGGGCGTTGTGCTTTAGAGGCATTAGAATTTACTTAAGTCTCCAACAATTCGGTGATTAAACTCTGAACCATGTGTTGTGTGACTCGAGAAACTACAATTCTTCAGTTTCAATATTCCTCTTATTTTCCTTCGACAAGCAGGATAAATGAGGCTATTTACAATAATGAATTAATGAAGCTATTTACATGAAAGAACTATTATATGAGCACATGCTTCGTAAAGATAAACATTATACATTTCTTTTCTTTACGTAAAACGCAACTACATTTAGAGTATTCCATAAACTTACTTAACTAAAAATTCTGGTGCCAGATTCAAAGTAAATTTTTCAACTCAACCCTTAATTAAGAGTTTTATTACATCTCAACTTTTTCATTCACTGCACATTTTTGCCGCAAAACTAAACAACCGTATCAACAACTGAGATGCGCAAAATAATTCGAACTTTCCACTGATGCATTAGTTTGTTTCGTTTTAAAATTCTAAGGTATTCAAGAGGTGAAAGAGAAAAAATAAGCTGCTTTTTCTTGATTAGCTTAATCGATTCTTTAAAGTGAAAATTTATACATATTCATAAAACAAATTTTCGATTTATACGCAATTGTTTTCTTTTAATGCTTCTAAATTAATAAGATTCTCTGTGATAAAAATAACTTAATTCTGTTTTTTTTAAATACCTATATCATAAAAACTAATCACTGTTTAATTGTATAGTAATAATATTGTATTATGTTTTACATCTTTTATTTTTAAAGTTTTCCTTGGAAACTTTCTCTTCAAATATAATTTTTGTTACTAGATCTTTTGCCTAGTGGAGGATGTAGTAACTTGTATATTTCATATTTCAACAAAAAAGCTATTTAATAAAGACCATGTTTGTACATTTCAAAAAAGGAATTTGTTTTATTACTGACAATTTCATCCCCATTTCAAAATAGGTAAAAAAATTTTTTTACTGAATATATTTTATTTGTAAGTATTGTTTCTTTGATATGATCTGTACAAACTGCTACATATGGTATCATTTTGATGCATCTAATTATTTTAAATATTTAAATAATTATAAATGTATGATTTTTTTTCATTAATATGTGAAAATCTTGGCAATTTTATGTTGTTTTTGAAGAATCTCTTGGTCTCAGAAATTTTTTAACATGGAAAATTATTATATTTATTTTAGTTTTTGAGTTTTAAATATATTTGTTTTCCTTTATTTATTCTTTAAATGTGTATTATTGAATAATTATAATATTTTTTGTAACTAAAATAGAAAACTCTATTTCTTTTGATTTACACTTTGCCGTATAAAAATAAGATCTTAGATAAAACAATTTGCTTGATTCTTATTGTAACCTGTACAATTTGTCCTATTTTTCAGGATTAAGAAAACTTTTTCAAAAAGTCGTTACTCTGAAGTAAAAAAGTAATTATTTTATTTTTTCTGATGGCTAATTTATTTGCATTATATTTTATTACAGATTTTGATTTCTAAGCTCATGAATACCTAATAGGTTTAAAAGTTAAAGAGCTGAAAATTTGTTAATTATTTTGATTCTGCTCTGTGATATTTTATTAATGTCAAATATTACTTAAAAAATGGTGGTTATTTAATAAAGCAGTGTTTTAGTTTTTTTATCTTATGACAAATCAGAGTAGCCCTTAAAATTGTAATAAATAACTAAGTTATCAACTAAAAATATTTTCTGTTAATTTTGTAAATCAAGTAGGATATTTTTTTTTAATAATGTTCTAAAAAAATTTTTTTTTTGCTCTTAACTGTGTTTGGAATATTTTAAATACTTATATTTTATTTATATGAATACCTCATTCACTAATAGTTTTATTAACCATTCAGAAACAAATTTATATGTAAGTACAAATACTAGTTTAATATCTGAACTATGTAAACTGAATGCATATTTTTCTGAATCACTTGTTACATCAGTCATACTGTATGAGTGGACATTGCATATGTTTTTCTGTTCAAAAATGGTTATTTGTCAAGTATGTGTGTCAGATTCATTCCATATCAGAACAAGGCTAAGATATTATAAAAGGGGCATTTTATTTTGTATAAAAGCACAATTTTTGTTTATAAATTTGAATAACAAAATAAATTTGAGCTATGAATTTGCAATGAACTATTAATATTTTTTCTACTTTTTCAATTTAACCTTTCAGCAGGCATACCTGTTCAAATTTTAATGCAAATATGCTATTTCTTACACTGTTTTCAAATATGGTGCTTAAGCATTATGAAGTTATTACTACACTACTTTCCTTTGGAATGAAATTCATGTGTTCATTTCTAAGATTAAATTTAAGTTATTCTATTAGTTTTATTCTGCACTCTGCTTCATAATTAAAGTTTACAACAGGTGCCTCTACTTTTGCAAATTTTTTCTGTACAATTTTTTTACTTTTATGTCATAATTGTATATTTGATCTGCATATACCTGAGTTATTGCTTTATTTTTTATAATTTGGAAAATTATTACTTGAGTTCTTTGTTTCAGAGTTTGCAAAATAGGATTGACTTCATTTATACTGTAAATATGTATCTTTTTTCTAACTTGCTTGTTATTATAATAAACTTATCTTTTATATGCAAAAACAAAACTAAAGAAAACTACTATATTACAAAAGTATGATATGTACCTACTAGTGTAAAAAAAATAAAAAAGCACCTTCTGGAAGATTAAGATAAATTTCCTAATACAAGAAATGGATCAACTTTTGTTTACTCTTCTCACTATTATCTAAATTATTAAAGGCAGTATTTTCTTTTGTAATTTATTAATTTTTTTCCTTTTTAGGTTTGATTCATCATAAAGTTGCAAAAATCTTTTATTTAGATTAGTAAAAGCTTTTCAAAAGGAGGGGAAAAAGAAAGATGATATAAAAAAGCAGTTTGGTATGTTTTCATGGTATACTGTTCATATAAAATTTGTTTGATTTTATCATGCACTTTTATAAAACATGATTTAAATAGTGTTAAAAATTTTACTGTGATAAAATTCTATGATTGTTTTAATTAATTTGTATTGTTTAATATATGTATAATTTTATTGGAAAGCTGTTTCTCATGTACACCTTAGGGACACTTTCCTTTTTACTTAATTTTTTATAAAAAGTTTTAATTTGTTCATTAATTTCTCTAATATTTTATTCTATTGTAATGTAACAATTTCATAAAACATACATTTTCTGATTTTTGCATTGTTTAAACATAAAGTTTTGCTATTGTTAGTTAATATGTCTATTCGTAATTTTTTTTCAAAAATAAGGATGTATTTTATATTTTATTAAGGATAAGTTTTTTTGTAAATAATTTAATCTAATGTACTTAAAGCATTATATTTATTTTTTTGAAGTCTAGAAGCCAATATTTTTAATGTTTGTGCACTTTTATAATGACATTGCAATGTTTGGTGCCCTTTTAAGAGAAGAATAGTAATGAAAGGATTACAAAATTTTGATTTATTTATTACACGGATGCTTGCTTACATAATCATAGATTATTTTAATTTTTGTTAAAATCACTTAAAATATTTTAAATAAGTTTCTATCTTTTCATCAGGCAGAAATTTCACCAGTTTTTATAGCATTTAGAGAATATGTTAAAATCCCCTGAGATATGAGTTCGTTTCAGAACCTCATTTTTAAAAATTCAGATTATACTGAAAAATGAAGGAAAACAGAAAATTTATATTAAAAACTGACAAGAATGCTTCCATCTGACTATGAAAATTTGATACTTTGTCTAATTTTGGCAACTTCCACCACTGTGGTTGCTATAAAATCCAAATATTTAATTTTGTTTATATTTCCACAAATATCATTATTTACTTTTTCCCTTTACTTTAGATTTGACAGATACATCAGACACTCATATATGTATTTATATGACAATGTTTATTTTTGAATGGTTTTGTAAAGTAAAGTATCATGTTGTTCTTTAGTAACCTGAGTGAGTACTGTTTCCCAGTAGAAAAAGTATGATTGTATACATGACAGGCTTTTTAAATGCAAGTTTCATTCACCATTAAAAAATATTTTATAATTTTGGAAGACTTTTTTTTAACTAAGCTTCTGCTCTTTGACTTAGATCTAGGATGAATCCTTTCCATGAAATTATTTATAGAAAAATTTTATGTGAAAGCAACATAATCAATGCATATAAATGAAACAAACAAGGCAAAAAATTTTTTATATGCAGAAGTTCAATGCTAAGTTTATTGTAAGAGATGAAATAAATAATGATAAATAATAATATATAAATAAAAAACAAATGATTGCAAAATTTTCCAATCTAAAGTAAAATAAACTTTATGATTTTAAATAATGAAACACTGTTTAATGAATTGGGCTTAATAGTACTTGTGTTTTTACTATTTGATGTAACTATCTAAAAGTTGAGTAATACAGTGTGCTAGCAATACACATGTGTGTAATCCTTGATAAATTTATAGAAGAAGAATGCTTGCAATTTTAAATTAACGAAAAATTAGGGGTAAAATCCTAGGAGAGCCCACACCCTTGGCGACAATACAAAAAAAGCGCCAAGCCAGAACGAGATGGCAGCAAGTGAATATAGCGGGATAAGGTGGATGCATAATGAAAATATATGTAAACAATACAGAAATTAAACATTTAAGATAAAAAATATAAAAACAGCACTTACTTTCTTACTGCTGATCTTTTCCGAGTGGAGTGTACAGCATAACAATAGATTTTAAAAAAGTCTTGAAGGTCTCATTGCTAAGTGAATGATCGTGTAAGCGCCGCCATTTTTATTCTGCGAGATAATGGTCGAACATACCTTCGGCGAGGCTGGTGCAATTTCGAAGAAAGCGTTTTACTGTTGACCATGTTACATCATGCCGATCGTTACATTTAGGACATTCATAACTCTAAGCAATCAATTCTTCCTTCATACACTATTTAATCAATTCTTTCTAACCTTTTGCATTCAACAAAGTAAAAATTTCTAAGATATATTCCTTCACACACGCAACCATTCCAGCCCGGTTCCCCAAAACAAAATGAAATTCGAAATGCCCGCCAACAAAATACGAAATTTCCAGAAATAGTTAGGTTTACCATATCTAGTGTATCAAAGTAGGGTTACCAAGATGGCACAATTATCGCCAACCCCAAATAATTCACGCCGAGGGTGTGGGCTCTCCTAGGACTGAACCAAAATTAGGTTTTGAATTTTTAAAATATTTATGTATCACATTAACTGAATTATTTATAAAAGGTATATGACTTTTAATGAATGAATTCTAAAGTTAATTTCAACAAATATATGTACAATGAGTATAAAAAAACTTCTTGATTGCTGTCACTCAACTGAAGAAAAGATTCCTATATATTACCATCTTTCGCATGCTTGTCTTTAGTTTTCTTAAATATGGTTGAATAACATCTGCAGTGTTATTGTACAGTACTATATTATTTATATAATCTGCTGTTTCATTATTCTATGTCTGGAAATGTTTTTGCTATAAATTGAAGGAAGCATATGAAAATGAATTATCAAGATTGAAATGTTAGAATATAAATTAAGGGATTTTGAATATTATTGAAAAGATAAACCAATGAAACCATTCTTATGTTCACTTTCTTATGAAAGAAGAACAGTGAAACATCATATAAAGGTATATTTTACTTAATCACTTCTTAATTCTACTTAAAGTATCCGACTACTTGCTACATTTTTTTTAAAAAAATTTGGAAATATGCAGATTTTTTCGTGGTTTTTAGATTTATTTAGTACATTTTAAGAAAAAAAAGCTAAAATTAAAAAGAAAAAAATAAATTATTACTACTAAATTGGGTAAAAATTACATAAACTGGGTCCACTGTCTACAAATAGTAAATGAACAAATTTTCAATTTTGATGTATTACTTTGCTATTCCTTTTTGAAATGACTTTCATGATAAGAGATATGTTAATTTTTTCAAAAACTAGAGCACTTTATCTGAGTTATTATATGAAATTGCTTAAAAAAACAGTGATTCTAATGACCTGATGGTCAATGGCCTGGCATTTGATAAATAAATATTCACATAAAGAACTGTAAATTTTGTAAGAAAACTGATTACTCTTAACAGATACTTACCTTGATAACTCTAAAGGTTAAACACTTCTAATGTTATACAGAACATACACAAAAAATTTCAGCAAATTATTTTAAAAACTTTGTGTAATCGCTGTCCCCCTTTGAACTTGTTAAAAAACACAATTCGAGTAAAACGCATTTTAAAGTTTGGCATCTTATGCAGAGTTATGGCATCTGTTTTTACTAAAACACTTAAATTCTCTTAGAGCTAATATATGTATATATATTTACATACAATTTGGAAATTTTCAAAAACATGTCTTTTTCTCAAAAGAGGTAGGGGAGTAGTTTATTTGATTTTAAATGTAAGAGCATTCATAACCTGCTTTATCATTTTCAAAATTAATATTTCATAAAGTTCACAAATATATTTCTGAATTTTCATTCAATTTCTTTCCAAAACATTTAAATGTGACTAATTTAATGTAAGGTATTAGTAACATTTTTTAAAAATATTTATAGTAAGGTTAAGTGCTTGTAATCTACTCTGATGTTGAAGTATTTTTTAATTTATCTACTTTTGCATTAGCAATATTAAGAATATTATCTATTAAAAATTTGTTATTAACAATATTCATTCAAAAAATGAATATATTTAACTTTAATTACATAGATTCATCATTTCTTGATTACAAAGAATTGTATTGTAACTTTCAGTTTTGTAAATATCCTTAATAGGCTAAGAATCTTCTATCTTGATAAGTTTTACAATTTTTATTAATAATTTTTTTTCTTTCCATTTTACTTTTCTAATGAATAAATAGACAATTTTGTATAATATTGCAACTACTTAGATAGAGCTTGATTGCTTTTCGGAAGAAGAATGATAATTTTCAAATTAAAATAGACTATTTTAAACCAGGAAATATGTGCCAGTTTGCCATTACAAGCACTAATGTTTTCACTCTTCAATCAACATAGTTTTGGACTTATACCAAGATGGTTATAATAATATACAAGTAAAAGATTCCATATGTAATTTATACTGCTTTATATTGATTGATGATTTTGTTAAATGTTTTGTTGGCATTGCACTTACTGATTAAAAGGATTGCCTTTTAATGTATGTATACAAATTAATTTTATGGCTATTTTTGTTACTTATGTGAATAAAACTACATTTCATTGGAATTCTACTTCTTATTTGATCTTTACAGCTCTATTTAATGAATAGCTATTACATTTATTCACCTTGGTTACAGCATTACCACTTGGGCACAACCACATAAAAAAGTAAAGACAAGATAAAAAAAGATGACAAGGAAAAAAGATTATTTAATCAAGGAAGAACAAATAAAATGACCCAGTGGAATGTTGTCTAATATAATTTTTTATGATTCCTTTTTTTTTACCTCTATTGATCATATGACTCACATTACGTATATGAATATTTTAACTGAAATGTATCTTTTAATCAAATGAATAATTAGCTGTTATATTATATTTTTAGAATATTTAAAATCGTCATTCTCTTATAAATACATAGGAATTATTAATTTAAAATCTATTATATGATATAAAGGAATTTTATAACTGACAATTTTTTGTGCATCTTGTTTTTTGTTTGTATAAAATTTGACTTGTACCTACTTGAAAAGAATTACGATATTGGGTACTTATGTATTATCACAACAATCACCAACTCTTTTAATAACTCTCCAAGTTGACAACCCCAATTTCCTTTGTGTCATATGCACTGAATTGGTAACCAGGTGCTTCTTTTCATATAATGTCGCCTATAGGTTGTGATAATATGTAAGTACCTAATAGTGTTTAGCTGCTAGTATGTGCTTACATGTCACATTTTAATTTAGTTGGGGAATCTATGCATCTCCTAAACATAGACTATTTTAATTCTTTTCCATGTATTTCATTTAAAATACTATACTAATAAATGTTTCACATTCCATTAAGAATAATCAATTTTGACTTGATGATCGAAAAATATCTTACCTTTTCATTTCACGGTTATGAAATATTTTTTTTAAAAAACCAAATTATCAGGATTATTATCACAGTTCTTTTGTGAAGTAAAAAATCTTAATTATTTTTTCCCCTCACTATACAAAATTGAAAGCCCAGGTGAATTAAGAACAAATGCAGGTATTTGTAATTTAAAAATCATCTGGCAGTGATATATAATGAAATAAAAATGTAGATCAAGATATAGAATGTAGTTATTTATTTATTCTTGAAACTATTAAATGCAAGTTAATCAACTCTGATATCAAGTAGAATGGGAAAAGTACTCATAAATAAGAAAATTATTCAAAAATATTGATAATCTATAAAAAAAAGTTAAGATGGCATTCCTAGTCACACATATTAAAAAAATATCCTCCATTTACCCTTCTTTTTTCGTGAAAATCATTTTGAAACAGATGTTAGAAAACAGAAAGGCGTTGTAATGTCAGTTAGCTTATATAAGAGAAATTATGCAAATAAAAAAAATGTATTCGCAAAAAGAGCATAAAGCATTGCAAAATTTTAATTTGTCATTTTCTTGGTGTCCCATATTATGGCATTCATGCCATAGGTTGCTAACTGCTAAACTATGCCATAGGTTGCTAACTGCTAAACTATGACACATTTTTAAGTCATTATTTTATTTAATTATATTTGAATATTCTTTGTTTAAAGTTGTGGCATAGTTTCTTAAAATTGTTACTTTTTTTTTCTTTCTGTTGAAAGCAGTTATATGTTTTATTAAAAATTCTTTGAGATTACATGTGTATAAAAAGTTTCCATTTTTATGACTTTGATTTTTAATGTTAAAAATAATTTTAGTTTTTCTTCCTGTAGCTTCTTTTTTTTAGTTTGTTCTTCAAGAAAACTGTTTCATATTAATTTATTTTTTCCTTTTCAGTTTTGCCAGTAAAATAGATAGTCTGTAACTGCACAGTTTCCAGTAAAAATGCCTGCTTTGAAAGTGGCTACTCCAAAACCCTTTATAAAAGAAATAATCGCTAAGGGATATGGCTTTCACACACCTCAAGATGGCTCTGTATGTAAAATTAAAATAATTGCCGATGAACAGAATGCAATAATAGATTTGAATGACTCCAGTGAGAAAGAGATTGTGGTAGGCGATGTTGATGAGCCAATTGACCGAATAATTGAAGATTGTATTCGTACAATGAAAGAAGAAGAAATATGTTGTTTGAAATTTGAACATCCATGTCTTAGTGCAGATTTCATCATACCTTCAGAACCTACTGAGGATATAAAAAATGATGAGAATCTCATAACTGAAACTGAAAATGACAGTGAAAAATGTGACAGTAATTTAAAAGAGGTTGAGCAAATAGACACTGGATCAGAAGGCACAGAGGACATTAAAACAGAATTGAATGCTGATCAAGAAACAAGTGAAGTTTCTGATATTCAGTCAGATGATAAGAATCTTCCATCTAACTGTGTTGAAATTCAATTTCAGCTTCTGTCCTACACTAGAGAGCCTGAAATTTGGGAAATGAGTGTCACAGAAAAGTGGCGTCGGGCGACCTATCACAAGCAAAGAGGTTTAGAACTTTATTCTCGAGAGCATATCAGTATGCGTTCCGAAGATTCGGTTTAACTCTGAAGTATGTTATATCATTAGAACATGATATACCATCTGGTCAGGAAGAAGGAATGGACATTAAGGGACTTAAGTTGTCATGTTACTTGAATGTTGCTGCGTGTCAAATGAGGCATCATAATTATGAATCTATTGTGATCAACTCATCAAAGGCTTTGTCAATGCAATCAGATAATGCTAAAGCTCTTTATAGAAGGGGTGCAGCTTATGTTCAATTGCAGGAATATGAAAAAGCCAAGGAAGATTTAACTGCTGCACAACAATTGGAACCTAAAAATCAAGCTGTTTCCAAACAACTTCAAATCCTTAAATCTAAAGTTCAGCAGTTAAATCAATATTATGCAAGTGCTATGAAAAAATTATTCACATAATTCCAGTACTTTTCCCCCTTATCTTGCTTAAAATGAATTTATGAACTATTCTTGTCTATCTTTTCATGCAGTCTCTGTTGTTGGGCATTCTTACTTACAATTCATTCAATTGTGATGACATTTGTATATAGTGTAGTAATATTATACTCAAACATTTTGAAAATTCCAAAATTCTTAAAAATATTGCTTAATTTAGTTGATAAAATTATATTAAATAGTTCAAGAGCTGTACAATACTTATAAAATGTACTATAATATATAGTTAGCATTTCCAAATTTTGTAGAGAAATGTATATTACCAAACTTTATTGTTAGATTAAAAATAAAGGATATTAATTTTCAATAAGAATAAATTATTTAAGCTAAATGATGAAATATTTTTTATCTTCTTCAAGGCATACTGTGATGTTGTATTGTTCTCTATGTATCATATTCAATATTTGTTGAAAATAAATTTTGTTAAAAATTTTGGTTTTGCTTTTTCTCATGCTAATTTGTAAAAAAATCTATATTTTTACATTTTTTTTGGTATATTGGTGCTATATTTTTGTTCATCCTTTTTCTTAGTTATTTTATGTTTATATACCATAAAATCCAGCGTATAACGCGCACTTTTAACAGAAAAGAAAAAATAAGATGGAAATTTAAGGGTCTTGATTACCTTGAATATAAAAGCGATAGCTTTAAAAATAACAAAAGAGATGAACATAAAAAAAATTTTCTATTTGTATCGAAATACTGTTTATTTAAAAGAAATAACTTGCTTTATGAACTAAAAGAGATGTAGTTCTAGAAATATACTATTTTTTTCAAAAATTTTGAATAATACCTCGAATAAATGACTTCAAAACATAAGGGCAATGTATACTAATGTTTCAGATTTCTTCTTAAAAAAGGGTGTGCGCGTTATACGGCGAGTATACCTAAAAATTAAAAAATGCAGCTTGAAAGTATGGGTGCGCGTTATACGCCGGATTTTACAGTAAATTTCAGTTTTGATTTTATTTTTAGATATAGGTAATTTAATAAAAAAAATTAATTTCTTCGGGAAGTTATCTTCAGAGTATTTGTAAAGTAATAGACTGAAAATAATTATGACTCAAACTAATGCTGTCAATGTTTTCTTGAATGTTTTTGTACTCATTTAAACTATCATTACTTATAATAGTCCCAGGAAAAATCATAGCATTCTGAGATTATCTTTTTTGAATTTTTTTTTAAAGTGCACACCAATAATACTCTACTGACAATCCAAAATGCTATACCACAAAGAAAGTGTTTAATTTGTACCATGTGAAATTATTTAGTAAGTCATACTAATGATTCACTGTATTTACAAATTGTGTGCACTTGTGCTTTTTAAAGCCTATATAAAGTGATGGTTTCTTGCTTGTTATTTACTATTTTCTAAAGAAACTGTCGCATGAAATACTAAAAAATATAGAAGTCAGTATAGCTTGTTTCTCAGTTTGACGTAGGAAGAAATGTGGCATATAAAGGTTGAGGTTTATCCTTCCAAGAAATCATTATTCGTGTTGGATGAAATCAAGCCACGGTGTTTGAATATGGAATTAGTGAAGACAGAAGAGAATTGTACAAACCTTGTCATTCCACTGGATTGCATTGCAACATCAAGAACCCTAGCTCAAAAATCTACATCAGCCAGCATCATTCAATGTGTTATGTAGCAGAGAGGAATTTCAGTAAGGTGAACATTATTGCCATTATAACAGACTGTGCACTTCAAAAATCTGCTGGTGCCCTGTTGTGTTGAACTCCAGACATGGTCAAACAAATTGCACTGCAATGTATTTTCAAATTAATCATGATTCTAATTACTATACCACAATAGCTATATTTTAATCCAGCAGAACTCTTGCACCTGTAAATGACTGGTATGTATTGCCATACTGGTCTTTTACCTGGTGCTGATGTAATTGCAACTTATATTCCTGCCTCCCCCATGGGTAGCATCAGTACACTTACAATCCATCTCTGAATTTTTGCAGTCAGTTGTTAGTTCTTGCTTTCTAAATTTGCCTGTGGTCAGGTTTCAAGAGGATTGTAGATTGCATGTGATACACAACATTTAATGCTTTTTTGTTACCTGCCAGTTCTACTGCTGCTTGGGTCTGCCAGTTTTCTTTTTCTGTCACCCCTTGAAATTGTGGTCGATGAGTGGAAAGCAACTAGTCCAACATACGTCACCTACTTCTGCGCCTGATAAACTTGAACAACATTGGAAGCAGCATTAACTGACATGCTTCAAGATACATGAAAAGCTTTTTTCAAAATGAAGGTGTATCGCAGTGGCCTTTTTATTGTCAACCACTGCGCTAGACAAAATACTGATTCTTCATGTTAAAGTTGATTGAGGTTGCTATTTGAATCATTTCATCCTTATATTTTCGTTGTTACTATTTGCCTTATAAATATGGCTTTAACATCTCTTGCTTTTCATGATACTGCACTTTGGATGATTAACAATGTAGCTCAATTTCTGTTTTAAGTTTTTGAATACCTTTGCACAATTATTTCTATATTTTTATTTTAAGATTGAATATTTCAATAATTCATGGAATAATTTTTGTACTGAAGTGACACAATATTGATTATAATCAATCGTCAGCTTTAGAAAATTAGTAATTGAGAGAAACTTAAATATTTATTTTTATTAGATAGGCAAGATATATATTTAGTAATAAGTGTTTTAACGTGCACAAATTTGTGTAAGAGCTTACTCATCTAGTTACTGGAACAAACCTTTAGTACTGATCTATGTATTTAATTTTATTTTTAGAAAATTTGAAAAATTATATAAAATTAGATTTTATCAACACATATTTAAATGAAGTAGTATACAGCAGCGGTCACCAAAATTTTTGACCTCACGCACCAGTAAATTCGTAATTTAAAACCCGTGGACCACTAATAGGACTTTTTTATGTGTTAAATATATTTATAAAAAAAATTGTGATCTAAGAACAAACAAAATGTACCTAGATAATAAAAAGAAAATACTCTTTACTTATTCTTCAGAATATTCTTTTGCTTTTTTTCACTCATAATGGGTCTAATTTATTTGAATCTAAACTAAAAAAGAGAAGAGATTTAGATAAATCAAACTTTATTCCCATAAATATCAAATTATAGAAAACATGCACATGGTTAAGATTTAAGATCATACCTGTCTTTAAAAAAAAACACTAATATACAAAAAGAAAACACAAAAATTTCCTTAATATTGAATATATATTTTATATTGAACTCAATACGTCCGTAAGCCCACCTTTAAATGCTTCAACTTATTACATATGCGACTTACAGGAGAGTGAAACATTTAAAGAGTGCGAAACGAGGTGAGACTAAACATCTAGCTAATAGCTAAAACAATGCAGCTACAGCAGTACGACTTATTTATCATGGCGCTATTCTATGAAGTAGCGTTTTCATAACTTTTCACGTATTGTTATGAATTGAATTATGTTTCAATGCATCTTAAAACATAACTTTTAACGCGATGAGTAGGTATATTCCACACATTTTTCTGGGGACCAGCGAAATTTTCTCGCGGACCACCACTTTGGCGACCGCTGGTATTCAGTAGCATTTTAAACCCCTACACGTTCATTATTTTCTCTAGATTATGGATTCTTTAAAAAAAAATTAGTGGAACGGAAATCTATTTTTTTAAAAGGATAGGCGAGAAAATCTTCACCTCTCTTACTGCCCATTCAACACTTCAAACTGTCTTATAGTAAATGACTCATTGCATCATTATGGACACTGGTGAGTAAGGGAGTGAATATTTACGTCGCACTGTGTGTGTTCAGCTACACGAGGGATTTTGGCGATGGACTTCGTAAAATTTTGAACCATGGTGAAGTGACGAGGACGACATATGAGCTGGCACTCCCCCCTCTCCTAACTACCACACCAACGGGAGGACATTTGAGCTCTCGACACATTTAACGTGCATCGCATCCCTACACGGCGAGTCTTTAGTGTTACTGAGATCGAACTCGTGACAAGCCAGCCACGATCCGATACCTTGACCACTAGGCTACCGCGGCCATATTATGACCATCATTAGTTCGAGCACTAGTGCCACTGAAGAACCATCACCAATTGTGATTGTTTTTAAGGATTCTCTCTTGAGACACGCTTAGGTACAGTCGCGTCTTCTTTACGCTCTGTACTTTACATCTCACACTTACTCAGATCAACTCTTTCAAACTCTCTGTCGTTCCTAAAGCTCTTTTCAGAGCTTTAAGAATAGGGCGGCAATCAACTGATCTGATTTTCCCTTTCCCCACTGATTTTACGGATTTTGAACATGGATTTGACCTCGGACCAGCCCAACATTATGGAACTTTCACTGCCTTCCTCCACAGACTCGATCCGGCCTGGAACTCCCACAGTTACCAACTGTGACAGACTTAAGGACATACAAAGGACATTCAAAAATTTGGAATAGTAATCGAAAATATAAAGACAACGATCAGGTCCCTCCACCTCAACGGAATCGTCGACGACAACGATCCCACTCTCATGGACCAAAACAGGAGGCTCGATGAATACCAAAGACTTCAGCAATTGGCGGTAAGTGAGTTTAACTCTCATCCCTATTGTGACACCCCTGGCTGTACCAAACACCATACCCCTAGCAATTCTCCCACTAAAAGCAAAAAATTAGAAACCTTTAAAACCTCAGCTATTAAACGTAAAGATAACGAGGAAGGATATACTTCCCCCTCAAATAGACAAATTGCAAAAAACAGAAGGACCTCCTCGCAAGCCGAACTAAACTTCAAAATTGACTTAAGAAATAAATTTCAAAACCTTAAAATTGATCAGAGAGCAGGACCCTCCTCTAGCACTAATGGTACCACGCACATTAACACTACTCAATGCAATAGTTCACAAACCAAAAATCAGGCCGACACCAACACCACTAAAAAATACCTACCCCCACCAGTATTTCTCAAAATAACGGATAACTACCGCATTCAAATTAAAACACTAAACGATCGACTTCCTGCACTCCGCAGCAAAATGACTGGGGAGTACTTCAAACTTTACACTGACACAGACGACCAACACCGAGAACTAAACAAAATACTTGAGGAGTTAAAATACGAGTTTTACTCCATCACCCCTAAAAAAGACAGGCCCATTAAAGTGGTCATTAAAGGACTCCCCCGCGACACTAACCCCGACAACATACACAGCGATTTAATCGATTTAGGATTCACCATAAATAAAGTCACCCAACTCTTCGGACGCATTACAAAACAAAAACTTCCAGTCTTTCAAGTTACACTTCCCCGTAATATACATAATGCTAAAATTTTTGACCTCGACAAACTAAGCTACATTAATATACACGTTGAAGGATATGAAAACAAAGGAGCAACACAATGTTACTCCTGCAATAAGTTCAATCACACAGCAGAAAACTGCCGCCTCACTCCCAGATGCCTAAAATGCGGCGAAAAGCATCAAACAAGGGATTGTCCTATTAAATATGTTGAGCAGGCCTACTGCATCAACTGCCAAGTTTTTGGCCATATGGCCAACTATGCCAAATGCCCCATGTACCCCAAGCCACGAAAAGGAACCCCACTAAACAAAAAATTATTCTTCAGAGTAAACATAATCCGACCAACGTATCATACCCAAGCCCCCAAATAACAACGCACCTAGTAACACCTCTCCCCAACAATAAACAACAGATGGCACCAAAATAGAGAAATCCTGCTATCAAAACACCAACTCAGGCCAGCCGCGTTATCCCCCCTCCCCACAACAAGTTAACACAAACTCTAAAAAAATTTTAAACTATCATCAATCAAACCCTACAGGGTATTATTCAAGCCCTCTCAACGTTAGCACAGTAAATTAATACCTTGAACTTCAGTGAAAACACACCCCATAATAAAAACAATAAAAAATCTAAACAAGCTAAAAAACGCGAATTACACGCCCTAGTAGAGGCAATAATAGATGACGATGAATAGACACCCAATGCATGGCCTGAGTTTGTGTTCATGGAATGCAAACGGCATTAAAAGTAAAATTCATGAATTTAAACTATTTGTAGAGAGGCACAGTCCCGATATTCTTCTCATTCAGGAAAAACCATCTAAAGGACCAAATCACCTTCAATATCACCAACTACAATAGTTATAGAAGACATCCGGACGGACCGCATCGTGGAACCTTATTTTAATTAAAAAAAACCATTCCACACTTCACACCTCCCCCCACAGCTTCAACACTTGAAGCCACCATTATCACACTAGATCCACCTAACACCAATCCCATCACCTCACTTCAAATTTTTGTTCCCCCACTCAGATAAACAACACTTCACTCACGACCTGACAATATTTTTCAGATCAACAATAATTGTGTGATTTTTGGAATTTTAACGCCACACACAATGCGTGGAATGCTCCCACAATTCACTCGTGGTAGGACTTAAAAATTATACTGACGCTTCTAATATTGAAATTGCTTTCCCCAAAAACTCCTACAGATATGGATATAATTCGGCCAACACACTCGACATAGCACTCATAAATAACTTTAACTATCCATATAATATGACTTCCATATCTGAACTTTCATCGGACCACAACCCAGTTTTCCTCAATTTTTCGCTAATTAACATTATGCACAAAGATAAATCTAGAGCAATTACCACATGTTGGTCTGCATTTCACAAGCATCTTGAAGACAATGTTCACTTACAGGATTTTAAAAATATTAAAAACCCACTCTAGTACTCGAAGATAAAATAGCTCACTTCACCGATGCAGTTCGCTCCGCCCACTCCCACTCTTCTAAGCCAATAGTAAACAAGAAACACTCCTACACGCCACAACACATTCGCGATCTCATCACTTTGAAGAACAGAGCCAGGAAACTTTTTCACAACACACTCAACCCAATTTACAAAACCAAGGCCAATAGATTACAAGCTCACATTAAAAAGCAGTTTAAAATTCACTCACAACAAGTTTGGAGCGACAGATTAATAGCACTCAACACTGAAGACAATAGTATCTGGCAAATTCAAAAAATGTTCAGGAAAACCCGCTCCAGCATTCCATCTCTCAATCACGCCGACGGCATTGCTACTAGTGATGACCAGAAAGCAAATTTAATTGCTAATAGTTTCAACGACAACTACACGGAAAACAAAAGACCAGATAATTACACAAACAACATCGACTCTGACATCACTACCACTCTAGAGGAATTCTTCTCCCACCCCCTCCTACTCCCCTAGCACCTACACACACAAACCCCGATGAAATCTTACTCTACGTTACCAAACTAAAAAATAACAAAGCCCCTGGCTTTGATTACATCTCTAACAGGACAATTAAAAATTTTCCCCTCAAAGTACTAATCATTTTCACTCATCTGATTAATAAAATTCTATATCTCAGGCATTTCCCAATTTATTGGAAAACTGCCATTGTTTTTCCCATTAAAAAACCTGGGAAAAACATCCACAACCCGATTTGTATAGACCAATTGCTCTCCTATCTGCGCTCAGCAAAATCGCTGAGCACATCATAAATAAATTAACAACTTTATTAGTGATAACAACTTTCTTAACCCTAATCAGTTCCGGATTTACTAGACGCTCTCTCTACCCATAATGCGCTGCTCGGAAATACGGAAAAAATCTCTGCTGGATTCAGAGGCAGATCCACTGGAGCTGTCTTCCTGAATATCAAAACGACTGACCGTGTCTGGATCAACGGACTCATTCTAAACTGTATCTTTCATTTTTCCCCTCTCTTATCCGTAATATCAATTCCTACCTTGCTTACTGCTGGGACTTACAAAATCAGAGTCAACGAAACTCTCTCACTTCCACACCATCCAACATCGGTGTACCGCAAGGCTCGTACCTGGGCGGATTCTATTCAATATTTATTTAAACGACGTCCTTCACCACCCACAAACAGTATAATATGTACGCGGATGATTCTGCAATCCTTTGCAACTTTTTAAAAACACCAAAACAATTACAACTTCACTCAACAGACACCTGGCTCTACTCGAGACTATTTCAATCAATGGAAAATAAAAATCAACGTCGACAAAACACAATGAAGTAGTTCTGTTCACCAAAAGAATTAAACCAGTTACACCACCCACGCTTTGTACACCACCTCTGCAATGGTCTCCAAATTCCTAAAATACCTTGGCATTGGCGCGATAAAATCTCACTTGGAAACACCATTCTACATGCGCGAGATAAATTCCGGAACGCTTTTAGATCAATTTGCCTTAATATGCCGGAATTCCGATATGGATATGTTTAACAAGTGCTTCTCTACCACAACCGTTTTGCGTATTATTCTTACGGCTGCCCTGTATGGGGATATGCAGCAAAAACTAATGTTAAAATTCTAGAAACAGCACAAAACTCAGTAATAAGAACTATCACTAAGGCTATAATAGATATACCAAAAACTCTAATTTATACAAAGCATTAAACTTCATCCTTTTAAAAATTATATTCAAATTTTTAGCAAAAGAATTCTTTTGCCAATATTCCTAACATCAATAAATGCAAACTTAATTAATTTAGATAACTATGTACGCACTCTCTGGATAATCATAGAGACCTGGGAAAATTCTCTAGACTCTTATAATCCCACCATAATTACTAACTTTACTTCATTCATCTTTTTGATGAATGACTTTACTCCAGTCGCTGGATATCGTTGGGCACTGGAACGCCAGAAGCGTTCCTCAAATCTACTCAACAAAAGGTATTGTGCGCTTGATGTTGGTTGCATTGATAGGGAGGCGGGGAGATTGGGATCTATTGGTGACTGGACGTGGAAGGTCGGCGAGACAGGCAGGGGTTTCGGCAGGTCTGATGGTAATAAATCATGGAACTTGTGAAGATGGTTACAGTGATCTAGAACTCTACTCGTTGCCCTGGTGTCGGATGATTTATACTACTATTAATGATTCGGAAGCTACTGTGTGGGTCCGCATAGAAGTAAGTAAAAGTTAAATTAAGAAATTAAAAATTAAAATTAAATATTAGCTATTGAAGGGGGTCATTCCCACACGGGAATGACCGAGAACTACTGCTATGGAGGATTATAAGAGTCCAGAAGGATTCTTCTGGGCCTTTTCTTGTTTAAATTTGGATCGTAGTTCTCCAGGTTAATGATATTTTCGTTATTGATACTAGGAAGATTTTCAAAGAATTTTTTTGCTAATTTTTGAATACAAGATTTAAAAGTTAATAGTTTAAGAGCTTTATAAATATTTTTATTTCTAGTATATATACAAGTATGGCTGATTGATCTAATTAGAGAATTTTGAGCGTTATCAAGAATTTTAATATTAGAGTTTTAGCTGCATATCCCACACAGGACATCTGTAAGTTATGGGCCGCAATACACGGCAGTATAGAAGTACTTTGTTATGAATATTCATTTCAGAATTTCGGCAAGTGTAAGGGTAAGAATTGAGCGTAAAGCAATCCGAATTTATCACGCGCGTGAAATATGTTGTTTCCATGAAAGATTTTCTCTGATGCAAAAAGACCTAGGTATTTGGTACTTTGAGACCAGTGGTGATGTGGAAAAGCACAGTGGGAGGTGTGCACGGCTTTCTAACTCCTGGTGAATAGCACTGCTGTGTTTTTCTACGTTAATTTTTATCTTGCAGGTGTTGAAGTAATTTTCAGGAGAAGAAGGTGGGCGTTGTTAAAGCGCAGCAGTAGTGTGTCGTGATTTTTGTATGTAGCCAGAAATGGAAGTGTCGTCGGCATAAATATTGATCATAGTTTGAGGTGAGAAGGGAATGTCGTGATGTAAGCTGTGAAAAGAATGGGTCCCCAACAAGCTACCTTGTGGGACCCGTATTATGAAATGGTAGTAGAGAAAGGCTTATTGACTTTAACTTTAAAGGATCTATTGACTAGTAAATTAATAGAGATGAATAAGAGCAGGGGAAAGTTATAAGTAGTCAGTTTGTAGATCAGCCTACTACTGACCCAGACCCTGTCAAAGCCTTCTGGATGTCGAGAAGGAGCAGCTCAGTGGACCCACTACTTCTCTGAAATCCAGGAAATTGATTTTTTCAGTCAATCTGAGCAGCGGGTGATAAAGTAGAAGATGCCTGAGTAGAACCCATATTGATTGGGATTAATAAGGATTGTGCATTCTGTGAACTTTCCTTTCTGTTGAGGATAATATGCTCTGTAATTTTGTTTAAAATGCTGAGAATGGAAATGGGTCTATAGCAGGGGAACGTCTGTCTTTGCCTGGCTTTTTAATTGGAAATACTATTACCAGTTTTCAGTTATTGGGGAAATGTCTTAAATATAATAATATTTTATTGATTAAAGGTGAGTAAAGGAGTGTAATTTAGGAGTGGAAATTTTTACCATTTTATTGGTGATGTTATCTTCACCAGGAGCCTTTTGTTAGCCAGGGTTTTTACATAAGTGATTATTTCGTCTGGATCGTGGGGGATGGAAGGGTAGGGGGGGGGTAAAAAATTTTCGGGGTCAAGTAACCTTTCGTCAATAGGGGAGTCACCAGGAGGCCAATATTTTCAGAAAAGTTATTTTTTTAAAGTAAGAGCAAGAAGTTGGCCTTTTGGGTCATCGCTTTTAGCGATGCCAGAAAAACTTTTTTAAAGTTAGGAATATTAGTACTTTTTTTACGAAAAAACTTCTGACACCCCACGGCTTTATTTTTTGACATAGCCTCTGGATAATTTTCTTGGGGGTTCCGCGTAAGTTGGGTGTGGGGTTATCGGGAAAGGGTGGGGGCATTTATAATTCTTAATATGACCTTTTTTAAGAATTTTTAAATTACTTATATAACGAACAAACTTATATTAAGTGAGAATAAACCAAGTATGCCGATTTAAAAAAGTCAGATCCAATTTGATCACTTATCAAAATAACTAAATTTTTCCACCCCAAACTCAATTCAATAAAATACTAGCGTTCAAAAAAATCCTCCTACCTTGGTTGAAGGCTCAACGTTATGATACTTTCAGATAACGATTTCCCGTGTGCAATAGTTTCTCCTTGTAAATATTGCGAGGGTGGGCGTCTCCATTCCCGAGTAGGCCGTCAAAACACTTCCCCGCCCCATAAGCTTTTCTAAGATTTGCCCTTCATTCTCACTAAACTTTCTATCCTTTTTAAAGGTTATCTTATTTGCATTGTTGCTTCGTTTTACTTCTTGGAATTGGGTTGGAAAAGTTTTGCCATTAATCGTGGCCGTCAAAGAACGTAGAAGTTATGTTAGAAGAAGAACGCGAGAGATGTCAAAACCCCTCCAAGAAGAAAAACGTTATTTTTTTAAGGGTTCTCAACGCCCTTAATAAATTACGTGCCTAAATTTTTATTTCTGAATCTCCTCGCTTTCTAAGTTTTATTTAAATTTTAACCTTGAATCCTCATTTTAACTTCTATAATTTCCAATATTTAACTTAACTGTAATTTTCATTATTCATCTTAGAATTAAATTTAATATTCAACTTAATTTTAAATTTAAACTCGTGACAGATACACAATAAATTTTACTCCATTAACTAGGCCAACATTAACAATTTTGTTGTTTAATAATGGTATATTCTCACTTTTTACATATGTACTTAACTCTATATTTAACGCTACTTAAATATTAAAACACTTAAACATTCTACGTGCATTTTTCCTGGGTGCGCAGACCCAAACTCTGCGTCAGGACAATTCATTTGTGAGCTGGGAGACCGGCTCCACTGCTCCGAGTTGAGGCTACATATCAGCTATGGAACAATACTTTCAGGGTCTGTCACCCTGAAATAAAAACTCTTTAAGTTACTTTGCCAAATCTATATTTACATAATACCAATAAGTTTCACAATTTTTATGCATTATATATCTTTTGTAAATTACCATAAACTTTCATTTCCATCCCGCATCTGGCTCCATCAAACTCCCAATGAGCCGCGCAGCGCTGTTAATATTATTGTTAGTGCCCTTAATACGCCGCGTTTCCCTGAACCAGATGCATCTTAATACGGAACAATACAACAACATATATATATTACGTATTATACAATTACAAACATTTTTCTCAATAAACTATTAAACAAAACCAAAGGAATTGTCGCATCTCACGAAGTCATACATCGAAGTAAACAAATGATAATTACAGTTGTTTTCCCAAACACTCAGAGAGAAAATTTTTACAAAGTCAAAAGTTCAAAAAATATACACTCATTATAGTGTCAACTTTTGCTTGGATTGGTAACCCCTTTTTAAAACACCGCCCGAGACTTCCTTCTTTTGCAATACCTCTTTTCGACCACTTGTTGGAAAAATCATAAAAAAAATGAAACAATACAACCTGATTTTTATAATTAGTCCCCAAACATGACGTCCAATTGCGACATAGCCATCCTGTGATGACTATGTCGTTCCGGGATCCGCGTAAGCTAGAGGTGTGGGATTATCAAAATGATGAGACATATTGGTTCTTAATACAACTTTTATTAAGAATAACTTATATTACTTCTTAATTCTAATTCGACAACTTTATTTAAAGCGAGAGTTAACACCCAATTAAAACCTAGTATTCAAGCTTCAGATCAATGCAACTAGAACATTTATCTTAATTATAATAAATAAAACCGATTCATCTAACTTCCTATACCAAAATATTACCTTTTGCAGTATTCCTTCCTTCAACGATTCAGTAATATCTTATAATGTCACTTTTATATACGACGACCTTTAACTTCTTTTATAATGAACTTCTATTCCTTCCAAAAGCTAATGGACAGCTAACTCTTGATCTGAAAGATTCCACACTAAGCTTTCATTCTCTAAATCCTGCTGAGGTTCCCTCAAATGCCCTTAATAAATTACGTGTCTAAATCTCTATTTCTGAATTTCGCTTCTGATTTTAATTTAAATTTTAACTTTAAATCCTCATTTTAACTTCTTATAATTTCCAATATTTATCTTTGGACTCTTAATTTTCATTACTCATCTTAGAATTAAATTCTAATATTCAATTTAAATTTAAACTCGTGACAATAAATTTTAATTCCAATAATCCAGCCAACATTAATAACACTGTTAATTCATGTCCACTCACTTTAACATACAATTATCATTTAAAATAACTATACACTTAAATTTCTAAAACTTTTCTGGGTGCGCAGACCCAACTTTGTATCTTTATCATTACTGCCTATGGAGCTGGATTTTCCGATCCAATTTTTGTTGAAGTTATAATTTTCATAATTTTCTGTGGTCTGTCTCCTGAAATGAAAACTTTCTGAGTCACTGTTTCTATGTTTACATAATATCAATCAATTTCACAATTTTATTCATTATATATTATTTTGTATATCACAATAAATTTCATCTCTATCCCTCTACATCTGGTTCCAAAACTTCCCAATGAGCCGCGCAGCGCCGTTATTATTATTGTTAGTGCCGCCCTGACTACGCCGCGTTTCCCTGAACCAGAGGCCTCATAATACGTGTAATAATACAACAACATATATATATACACATATTATACAATTACAAACATTTTTCAATAAACTATTATAAATAAATAACCAAAGAATTTTCGCATCTCACGAAGTCATACATCGAAGCAAAACAAAATGTACTACAAATGTTTTCTCCAGAAAAATTTTAACAAGTCAAAAGTTCCAAACAACAAACACTCATTGTAGTGTTTGACTTTTGTTTACTTATAACTTTTAAGCACCGCCCGAGACTTCTTTCTTGCACAATTCTTCCGACCACTTGTTGGAAGATCACAAAAATGAAACAATACAACCTGATTTTTATATGTGTTCTCCCACCATTACATCCAAACGACGAGGTGCTACCACTTTTCTTCCTCAGCTGCATTGGAATTTCTTGTTTTGGTGGTTTGTTGTAGGGCTTGTAATCCCTTTGTCGTCCCTTTCGATTTCCTGTTGTCTCCTTGGCTGGTCGGGGTTCTTGTTCTGTTCTCCGTCGTGGCCTTAGGTTGTGTAGTTTCTTCTGTCTATCTGGAACTTCAGTTGATTCTTCTTTCTGTTCTTTTCTATTTCTAGAAATAGTACTGATGAAAAGTTCTTTATTTATATTATTGGGTCCCTTTCTCTGCCACTTTTGTGGTCCACTTGCCCCTGATATTCTGATCTTTTTATCACCCCTATTATACCTTTTGTCTTTTGCTTTTTACTTTCACTCCCCAAATGAACTAGGAAGCGATCTGACCAGTGATTTGTGTTTATGGGTCCTCTCTCTGTATTTTATATTGATTTGATTGGTGACCAATCCCTTTGCCTCTAACTTACGTTTCACCGCAGATTTTTCTTTTCTTCCCATATTGTGACTCATTTAATCCTTGGATGTACTTTCTTTTTTCCGAAGTACGAGTTTCCTTGACTTGATCTTATACTATTTGGGGATACCTGTTCCTAATCTCGACCTCGTCACATTCTATGACGATATATATTCCTTATTTGATCTACGTTAACTGTTAATCTTTTTCCTGATTTCCATAATACAATATTATTGTAATTTTAACTTCTAATAATCTTATAAGGTCCTTCAAATTTTTGTTTAAATTTAGCACATACTTTGTTGGCTGCTGAACTTACAGGGTGTGTTTCTAATAAGACCCAATCATTTACCTTTATTTTTATGTCTTTTCTACGTCTATTATAATATCTTTCCCACCTTTCCTGTTTAATTTTCGTACTTAGTCTAGTTCCTAAAGCTTTTTCTAATATTTTGTATTTTGAATTTGAACTTTCCGAGATCATAACTAGTTTTTGAAATGGTGTAATCAATTTCGACCAAAATAATTCAGCAGGTGATTTTCCCGTTGTTTCATTCACCGCCGTACGAATAGCGTAAGCAAACTCCCGTAAGAATTGATCCCAAGTATCGTGTTGATCATTAACATAATTTGCAATCATTTGCACTATATCTCGATTAACTCTTTCAGTCCGATTTGCTTGTGGTCGATATGCAACAGTCTTCACATGCCTTATGCCTAATCTTTCACTTAAGTGCTCAAAAATTTCGGATATAAATTGGGGACCATTATCACTTATTAATTTTATTGGAGCTCCATAACGCGATATAAAGTTATCAAAAAAATATCCGCTATTATACGAGATGAGGCCTTTTAAGAGGTATAATTTCAGCCCATTTGCTGAAATGATCGGTTATTACTAAAATATAGCGGTTACGTCTTATTCTCGATATAGGATACGGCCTAACAAATCTAAAAGTCACTATCTCATTCGGATAATTCGATATAATTGATTTAATCGACCAGCTGGTAACGCGTTTTTATAGTTATTAACTTGGCAATATGGCATGTAGAGAACATATTGATCAATGAATTTTTCATGTATGGAAATAACAAACGTCCTGAATTTTATGATACGTTTTAAATCTGCCTAAGTGTCCAGCAATTGGCTTGTCATGAAATTCTCTCATTATTTCATTCCTTAAAGATTTTGGAATGTATACACGCATTTCTCACCTAATGACGTTTGCGTGTTTCTGCATAAAATAACAATCCTTCAATTAAACGGAAATCGTGGGACCAATCTCACATATCGTTGCATTAACTGAGTTATCTTCCGGGTTTTCTAAATATCTATAGATATGACCTAATTCTGGGTCATTTTTCTGTTCTGTTATTAATTGTTCCCGCGAAGTAAGTACTAAATCCTTGATTATGGCACAATTAATTTTATCTCCAATTATACTTTTCACGGGATTCCTTGAAAGAATGTCAGCCACTGCATTTTGAGTTCCCGGTCTATGTTCCCATTCTATATTGAATTCTGCAACTTGAGTGCCCATCTAATCATCCTACTCGACAAATTTTTGCCATGTGTTAGGCGTGTTAAGGCCGCGTGATCCGTTATTACTTTAATGGGCAATATTCCTAAATATGTTCTGAATTTGTTCAACGCCCATACAACTGCTAGACATTCTCTTTCGGTTACTGTATAATTCCTCTCTGCGTTGTTCAGTGTACGTGACGCAAATACTACAGGTCTGTTTTGTTGATTAAGTACTGCTCCTAAACCGATCGAACTGGCATCTGTAAATAACTCGAATGGCTCCTGAAAGTTTGGTAATTTTAAACTGGCGCTTTTGTTACCGCCTCCTTGACCTCTCCGAATGCCTTTTGTGCTTCATTGACCAGACAATTTTTTAAATTTTCGCTTTAAGATTATAAAGTGGCTCACAAATATCCGCATAATTTTTAATAAATTTCGCGTACCACTGGGACATACCCAAAAACTTGGACACCTCTTTTGAGTTACGGGGCGGTTTCATCTCTAATATAGCTCTAACCTTTGTCTCATCCGTTTTAATTCTTACTAATTAATCCTAAATATTTCAATTCATCGCAGCCAAATTTGCACTTTTCCTTATTTAATGTCAATCCTGCATCCTGTAACAACGAAAACTTCCCTTAAATGTTCAACATGGTGAGTGAATGATAGATGGGGATTATCAAATTATCCAAAACACATTAAAATTTCCCTATCCCCGGGTTTTTTGGGTTTAAAGGTTCAATTCCCCTTTTTAAAAATTTGGGGAGCTGCTCCTGAAAAAACCGAATGGCATCCGTTTGGGTTAAGGGCCACTTTTACTACAAATGCGGTCTTAACAAAAATTCACTGGGGTTTACTGCCATTTGAAAGTACCCCCCCCCCTTGGGATCAAGAGATGACATTATTGTTGTATATAATGTTCGTTAATAAATCATCTATTAACGGAAAAGGGGGTACCCGGGATACTTTGTGATCGAATTTAAATTTTCTTAGTCTAGTGCAAATCTATATGTTTCCGGTTTAAATTCCGGTGGAAAACCCAATTATTTTTCTTGCATAAACAAAAAGGTACGCGTATGGGGTTTTGAATTGGAAAAATTTTTTCTCTTGTAACTTTTTTTGTATGTGAAAAATCTATTATTGTTTTTCTTTAGTGCGGTCATACCTATTTTGGTTTTTGAAGCTACTGGGGGGTTTTTCCCCCCGTGTCAATTTCATGGAAGAAAAATGAGTAAGACCTGGTTTGTTTTGAAAAAAACCCCTTTAAAACTATTTTAAACAAATTTTGTATTTTTGTTTTTTTTCCCCCAATTTTGTCTTAGATAAATCTTTTTTCCAATTTTTTTTCCTTTTAATTGGTTAAACCCAAATTTTTATTTATTTGAGAATCGGGAATTTTTAACGTTTTTTGATCAAAAATCTAAAAATTATTTTTGGGACCCACTTATAATATCAATACCGAGAAAAACAGGGGTATTTAAACCGGCAACACATGAAATGACCAATTTTTTCGAAGGTCTGATGCGAATATTCAATTCTACGATCCCCATTTTTTGGGGCTTTTCCCCGCCCCCTGTGCTGTTTTTACCTGGGCTCTGTTTTTTTAATTTGCTTAAAAAAAAAATATTTTCTATATTTTTCTTCCATATAAATGATTTTTTCGCTCCGGTGCCCCAAAAAGGTTTTAAAAATGTGTTATTTAATAAAATGGGAAAACGGGGGGAATTTCCCTACGGGTGATATACATTATCGGGGGGAAAGCCTAATTGCCTCTTTGTCGACACCCTTTGATGTTGATCTTTAACCTTTTCAATAAAAGTCCCTTTGAAACCTTTTTCGCCCCCGACTGAAATTTTCACTGAACCCCATTTTCTGGGTTTCCCTATTAAAATTATCATTTCTGCCTATTTCGAAAAAAGAGTAACCCCCCTGTTGTTGAATCTCTGATCATTATTCTGGAAACTTTCCCTGAACCCCTATTACTTTGACGGCTATTCTCGTAAAAAAACATTTCTACTGTTTTTTGGTCTACGTCCTACTTTAGAATTCCTCCAGTTTCTACCTTATTAGCATCAAAAAAATTTGGCATCCTATGCCATTTTTACCCCGTCTTTTTCTATATTACTTCTTTTGAACCCCTTTTAATTTGGAAGAATATTTTCTTCGAATTTAGCCAAGACTTCCAAAAGTTGTAACCCTGTTTTTTGGATTGGGCCTTTCCCCATAATCTTGGGTTTGTGGTTTTGAGTCGAACCCAAAATATGATCCACCCCAAATCTGCTTTGGGACATTCCTAATTTAAAAATTTCTCTATTTTAATTTTTTATAAAAAGAAATCAGTAGGTTCCCCGATTTCTTTCCCTGGGACGCGTAAAATTGTGTTTGTAGTTCTTTTTTTTTTTTTTGGGTCGGGAAAAATTTCCCAAATTTAGCCTTGAGCTGGGGAAAACCGGGGGCTTATTTTTCACTAACACCGGGTCCAAATATTTTTAAAACCAATCTTGGGGCCCCTTTCCTGAGATGACTTTTTAAGTAGACAGACAGATTACTTGGGGGTTTCCCAAAATAAATTTGTTATTCTCATTGTTTCTTTTAAACTCTGCAATGTTCTTTTGACCCCCCGAAAAATAATTTCAGGTAGTACACTACCTCCACCTACATTTACCTAACCCAGAATTATAAAACATTTAATGTTATTTGGGCAAAAGCCATCCTGTGATGACTATGTCGTTCCGGATCCGCAACTAGAGGTGTGGATTATCAAAATGATGAGACATATTGGGTTTTTAATCAAACCCCCTTTTTAAAAATAACTTATATTACTTAATTCTAATTGACAAAATTTATTTAAAAATGAGAGTTAACACCCAATTAAAACCTAGGGATTTTAAGTTGGGTCACGCAACCAGAACATTTTCTTAATTATAATAAATAAAACCAAATTTATCTAACTTCCTATACCAAAATATTACCTTTTTTCAGATCTCCTTCCTTCAACGATTCAAATAATATCTATAATGTCACTTTATATACGAGATTCCAACCCTTTTTTAATGAACTTCTATTCCCCTTTCCCAAAACTATCGGACAGCTAACCCTTTTATCTGAAAGATTCCCACACTAAGCTATCTCTAAACTTGCCGAATTTTTCATCAAAGCTTCTATCCTTTTAAAATATATTCCCCATTTACATAATCTTCGTTTTTTTCTTGGGATTGGGTTGGAAAAGGGTTTTGCCCTTAATCGTGGGGTCCAAAGAACATAGGAGTTATGTTAGCAGAAGGAAGAGACGTCACAAGTTTTTAAAAAGCTTTTAAAAATTTAGAAATCAACTAAAATAACAAACCTGATACTAAGGGTATTTTCATTCTTTTTAAAACGAAATTCATTATTCCATAATATTTTTGGTTT
>BMAV01009005.1:0-37344 GCA_019973955.1 Trichonephila inaurata madagascariensis
CAAATTCTGCTAAAATTGGCGCTACAAATCATCCAAAATTTAAATAAAGGAATAGTAAGACAAGTAATTGATTGGAAAGATAGGAATCTCTCTCTCTGGGCAGTATAGCGTAACGGAGAATATTAGAGCCCCCTTGCAAGGTCTAGCTTTTGGACCCCAAGCCCTAATACGTACTTGGCGTCAGTCAGGCTTTGGGCCCCTAGAATCCCTAGGCTACCCCGCAATGCGAGGGTGTACATTACACCACTGAATTTAGGTCAAGACCTTTCAAAATGGATTTAATTAGTTTTTTATCACATAATCTCTCTAGGTGACAAGTGCTTACTTTTGTCATTGTATGCAATTTTTTATAAGTCCAATGCTGCAACGTAAATTAAGTACAGTATGCAGTATCATTGATGATAATTATACAATTTACTTAGTTCTATAAGAATTTGTCCTTTCACAATTACTTTACCGGTTTAAAAAATATTTATGTAGAAATACTCTCTAAGCTATTTTTTAAGAATATTACATGTTTCACATTTTCATGCTTCTATCGGAATTAGAAAGAATCCCACCATTTCTTTTTTCTACCACTCGCAGTGGAAAAGAGTGGTGGGAGAGAGGAGTGCCGCTTAGATAGGCTCCGATTCGTGGCGGTGGTGGGGGGGGAAATTACAACATTTCGTGTCGTTTCGGAGTTTTTTCGAAACTTTTTCCAATACTTTTATATAAAGTCGAAAGTAGCAAAAAGTAGCGGGATCTTAAAATGAAGTAGCATAAAATTCACGAAGTAGCAATAGGATAAAAAAAGTAGCGAAAATATTTTAAAAAGTAGCAAAATTCGCTAAAAATCGCACGATCTGGCAACACTGGGTGGGACACGTTGATTGTTTAGATTTTAGATTGTTTTGATTTAACAATTTTAATTTAGATACATTTGCGTGAATATGCCTTTAGAATAAAATATAGTTTCACCAAAAATGAATAAAAGTGATTTAACGTGGAATAATAAGAGATTTCCGTGGAAAGTTACGCAAATCCGAGAGAAATGCACCACTTTAAATAAAATGGCAATAGTTTAATTTTCTTCAGGCGGCCCGGCACCATTTGATCCACGGACCGGGGGTTGCGGATCACTGATCTAGTGTACCGAGAGAGCCGTGCTAAAGCAGTATATCACAGAACCATTTGAAATCGAACTTAGAAGCGCCGTTTTAATTTTTATGTCACCCTATCGGACAGCCTACGAGAAAAGATTTTCTTTGGTGCCTCCTAAGTATGAGGTAATTTCCTTTTGTGTTATTTTTCAGGAAGACATCCGTCTGCGTCTTCCTGAGAGTAATACAAACATCACAGGAAGCGATTGGAGAGCGACGCTGAGAGCAAAGGAAGGAAAACGTCCTCTTAACGATGGACTCGAAGCAGAGCAATGAACAGCAGAAATGGAGACTTGTGACAAAATATTGATCCAGTAAAAAAAAGCTTAACTATGTTTAAATGTTCATTTAAAATGAATAGTAATAAGACAAAATTAATAAGTTGAAATGGAAATTCTATATTATAAAATGCAATATTCCATTTATCATAGCGAACAGTAGCGCACACAGGAATTTTTCAAGGGGGGGAGGTCCGGGGTCGAAAGTTCACCATTCTTGTATCAGGCTCATCTTGATTTTGTCGATTTTAGGGAACAAAACACAATAAAAACTAATTATTGAATAGATAATTAGCATTAATTAATAAAATTAATCATTAATAACAAATAATTAAATTTGACGTACTATATACTTAGAATTATAATCAATCGGAAAAAATATCAAGGGTTTTTTGGGGGTCCAGACCCCGGACCCTCCCTTGTGTGCGCCACTGATAGCGAAGGTATAATGCGTGAAGCCCGGTGACTGAGTGGTAGCGAATCGCGCTTCCATGCTACAGGTCCGGAGTTCAAACCCCGAGATGGGCAAGGTTGCGACTCTGCCTTTCATCCTTTCAGTGGGTCCATGAAGAAGTACCAAGTTTGCTTGAGAACTAAACAATGGTGGTTTCGCATGAAACTGACCACCTGACCGGAACATTTGTTCAGTGTCCAAGGTCTGGAAAACTGAGGTGGGCACAGTAGACCTTGGCCCTCATGGGCTGCTGCGCCATGAGTTTTGTATAATTTCCTGTGGATCCTGTGTATAAATTCCCAGGAGTCTTTCCCTCCCCCAAAGCCCTTGATATTTTTTTTCTGATTGATTATAATTCTAAGTATAAAGTATGTAAATATTTGTTTTTAATGATTAATTTTTATTTAATTAACTAATTTTTTATTTTAATTTGTTTTTTGTGTTTTTTTCCCCAAAAAAGACAAATTCAAAAAGCATGATTAAAAAAAGGGGGACTTTGACCCCATTTTAAACATTTCGTGTTACTGACTATAATATATAATATATATTTATTCTGTTTTTGCAAAGAGTTTTGGAAATGCCTACATCTCTCACAAAACTTATTTGATTTTGAAATTATTTTTATTTCAGTTTTTCCAATAAATATTACTATATTATAAAAAAATATAGGGTAACACACTCGCAGGGTCGTATGATTTTATCATTATGTTTCTTTTTGTATTTAAAAAATGAATATTTCTATTAACTCAGAAAAAAAAAAAAACTAGGAAATGCACCATGTTTGACTCATCAAATAAATATTTTTGGAAAAAAAAATGTACATACAAATTCGTCCCTCTCGATATGGGATCATTCTGCGCATCATCGCTTTCATGCGTAATCCGGGGGGTTGGGGGGTTTTCATTGTCGTCATAAATACTTCTAAACCCAAAGATGCTGGGGGGGAAGGGGCTCCAGCTGATCGAGGAAGTAATGAAACGTATTTTTTCCCCGCATAATTTTTTTCACCAAACGATCACCACTCCTACATTAAAAGCAGACCATGAATCGAAATGGGGAGGGAGGTGCGCACGTGGCCCACAATAGAACGGGAGGGAAACAGGGAACAAAATTTACACAAAAAAGGAGGGGGGGAGGGGATATTTTTATGTGTAGGTTACTAGGGCGCTGTTGCCACCCTTCGTATTTTAAACGAACCTGGTGATGGTGACAAAGACCCCTTGATAAGAATCGGGAGGGAGATTTCAAGGTCAGTCCGCTTGAGCTGTCGTCTGCATACGTAATGGGTTAAGCGGATGATCCCAAGGTGAGATAAAAAAGGAAGCAATTAAAGGTGTTTGCGATGGGCTTCTGGCTTCTTTGTTTCAAAAGCAGATCAAAAACGATAGATGCCGTTACACACACACCGAATAAATAATTACGCGGATTCTCTGTGGGCGGTGTCTTTTGTGTTAAAAAGGGGAATGGGCTGTAAATTTTTTATTTGTGACATCTTTTTAATTGATGTTAGTATGGGGCATTTTTACCAAAACTCTGCTGACTCGAATGAGAAATTACTTATCAGGTCTTTTTTTTCACAAGTTTTTTCTTCTGTCATTTTTAGAATAATTTTAATTCCATTTTGAGACGAAGGTTGTGGATAGCTTTTTTTGGTTATCCGAACGGAAGGATTTTTACAGAATATTTTTTGATTCATGAATCCATCACTAAAAAGGGAAACCCTCAGTAGTGGGTGGTTTTTTTGTTGCCCAGTTCTTTTTAATCCCCTTTGGCAGGGGGGGCAAACCCTTTTATGCATCAACGGCCCTTTTTTAAAAAAAATGTTTAATAGGTTTTAGACTTGCCCTCAAATTTTGACTTTGATTATTGTGGGAAAATTATAAACCACAACTAAAAAACTCTTTATTCACTCCCAAAAAAAATGCTTTTTCCCTGTATTGTTACAAATTTTTTAAATTTGCACGTGTAATTCAAATTGAAGTAACATTAGTGTGGCTCCTTTTTTTTCCCAGATTAGATGACAAAAAACTTTTTAATTATTTTTAAGACAAAAAAAAACGAATTGCTCCCTGCCATCCCCTTTTTAAAACCTGAACACTCGCGTTTGGTCGGTTATACTACGTGAACCTTTTGTTTTTTTTGACAAAAAAGGAAACCATTTTTTTTGGTGGCGTGCCCGAAATATTGTGTCGAGCCTTTATGGCACGCGGGGCATTGGCTCGCCATCCCCGCCCCGGGGTTTTGCTATTTAACCCCATTCTTCGGAGAAATTTAAAGCTCTTGTGCTAGGAAAATTTACGAAATTACTTATGGTTAATGTAGGCGTTGAAGATAAGGTATGTGCGTGTATTACATTTAGTGTTCTCTGTTTTCCCTCACTCAATTTAAAGATAGATAAAATAATAAACAATTAAGTTATAACCCCTGTTAATTTTTACACGAACTTAGGTCCATAGCATACTCTTTTCAGTTTATTCAAGCCTTTACGGATGTTTCATATGCATTTTTAATAACTGCCGAATTCTCCGTGTCATAGTGGAGCGATAAAAAAGTTTTGACTTCTATCGTGAGGATTCTGAAACATTTAATATGAAGATTGCTTTCGAAGCTCATTTTGAACTTCTTACTAAAAATACGATCAATCGACAAACACGGATCTATCAGTTAGTTTTGAAAAAAAAAAAATGTTTCTAAATTTTATTTTTAAACTTTTGATTAATACGGAAGTTAACTCACAAGTGCATTAATAATTGACGTAAATATAAATTCAATGGTGTAATGTTGATAACGGTTACGAATTAAATGGCTCTAGACCAAATATAATATATATTTTTACTGCATCTTCGAATGAACAAAAAATCCTGCGTTGGCTGTGGGGAAGGACAGAATGTTGACCCCAAACTCGCCAGGAAACCAGGTCAAAGTTCACTGTAAAGGTTATTCAAAAACCTTTTTTGTCGGTTTTCTTATTGCGGGTTACTGAATTGAATCTTTTCTCTCTCGGACGCTGCTTCGTACACAAAAAGGGCTTTTCAAATCTTTGGATAAAAGTTCATTCGTAGCCTCGAATTCTGAGCTGGAAAACAGTTTCTTTGGCCTTCTTGGGATTATGAGAGTAATATATTTGAACACCGTATTAATGCAATGATCCCATATATTTATCACTTTCATTCAGGATTTTCTTTTTTGAAAAAAACAAAACAGAGAGAGAGTACTTCAGAATTTTTTTAAATAATTTCAAAAAGTTACCTTTACAACAAAAATTCCCTAATCAGTAAGCGCTATGAAGAGTTGAAAATTCTTTCCATCAGACAATAAAGGTACAATTATTAATCGATTTGCTTATTTTTATAGCACGTCATAAATGTATCGCGCAGCGGCATCTTTTCAAAACAACACTTGTTTTTTTTTTGTTTTTTTTGGAACGTTGTGTAATTTTCGTGACGTTTCTGATTTTAAAACAACCAGAATTCACGCTGCACAAATAACACGAAATGACATCTTTACATTTTTAAAAACATATTTCTGTTTTTAACATAAACAAATTTATTCTATATTTGTGTCATCGTTTGTAAATTCAGATGTTTTGTTATTTACTCAATTACTCAATGTTTTGTTATTGAAACTAAGATTCAGTACCTTAAGATCAGAATGCCCCAATTTACGGCTTTTTCCCTCTTTTTTTTTTTCAGAAATGTTCCATTACCAATATTAAATTCAAACGTCATTTTTTTTTATATCACAAAAACTAACATATATTTCAACACACCGATGACATCCGTTTAAATAAATTCGACATGAAATATGGTAGCCCCTTTTTGTAACTAAATACGGGTTTAACCCATATTTAAAAGAAAAGGGCAGTCTGTATCAAATAGTTCACACTTTTAACGAGGCTCTCTATATATTTATAACTGTTATAACTAATATTGAGGTATTTTTTTTATCTGGAAACACTGTAATTCTGCTCCGTAACATTGTAGGAAAACAGATTTAGAACGCCTTAGGACTTGAAGCCCAGTGGTTGAGTGTTTGCGTATCACTCTTCCACACTACGGGTCCGGGGTTCAGACTCCGGGCTGGGCAAAGGTAACTTCACCTTTCATCCCTTCAGTGGGTCAGTAAATGAATACCAAGCTTGCTTGGGAGCTAAACACTGAAGGTTTCGCGACAGACTGACTTCCTGACCGGAACATTTGCCATATATTTCAGCACTCAAAGTCACGAAAATTGGGATGGGTACAGAGGCCCCGAGGAATTTGATCCTCGATAGATTAACTGTCATTCCTCGATAGATAGCACATCTTCAGTGGCACCACGACTCAGACCACTCGGCTACCAGAATAATTAGAAGAATCGTTTGAGCAGCGAAAAGAGTGAGTGAATATTAACGTCGCTCTGTTAAGCTACACGAGGGCTATTGGCGACGGACCTCGCCATTTTGAACCATTGTCAAGTGACGAGGATGACACCTGAGACGGATCTCCCTCTCCTAACTACCACACCACACCAACGGAAGGACGTGTGAGCTCTCGACAGATTTAACCTGCATCGCTCCCCTACACGGCGGGTCTTTAGTAGCGCTGGGCTCGAACTGATGACATGCCAGCCACGATCCGATACCTTGACCACTAGGCTACCACGGCCACAGCAGCTGAAGAGACTAACTATCGTGAAATCCAGCGTATAACGCGCACTTATACTTTCAAGCAGTATTTTTTTAATTTTTAGGTATATTCCCCGTATAACGCGCACTCCCTTTTTTACGCAGAAACCTGAAATGTATGCATGTTCTTGTGTTTTGAAATAATTTATTCGAGGTATTTTCTCAGGAATTTCAAAAAGAGTATACTTCTAGAACTATAGCCTTTTAAGTTCATAAGGTTTGTCATTTCTTACAAATAAAAACTATTTTGATGTATGTAGAAGTCTAATTTTTTATATGCCATTTCTCTTTATTTATTTTTAAAGCTATCAATTTTATACTCGGCGTATAACATGCACCCTTGTTCATGTAGTGTGATAGTTAGGAGGGGGGTCAGCTCAGGTGTCGTCTTCGTCACTTGACCATGGTTCAAAATGACGAGGTTCAACGCCAAAAGCCTTCGTGTATTTGAACAGTGCGTCGTTAATATTCCCTCACTCACTCATAATGCGTACCCTTAAATTTCGATTTCATTTTTGGTGTTGAAAGTTTGGTATTTTGAAAAAGTGATTCGCGCGAATAAGATCACATCGTGTACAAATATTTTTAGTCGCCGTGGTAGCCGAGTGGTCAAGGTATCGGATCGTGGCTGGCCTTGTCACGAGTTCGAGTCCAGTACCACTAAAGATTCGCCGTGTAGGGCAATGATGCACGTTAAATCTGTCGAGAGCTCAAACGTCCTCCTGTTGGTGTGGTGCGGTAGTTAGGAGAGGGGGTGCCAGCTCAAGTGTAGTCCACATCACTTGACCATGGTTCAAAATTACGTGGTCCGTAGCCAAAAGTCCTCGTGTAGCTAAACAGTACGACGTTAATATTAACTCTCTCAAAAAATTTTATGAATAAAAATTGAATATTTTGTACACCTAACTCGTACACCTAATAATAAATAACTTGTTACTCGTGAATTGATTTAAATGATCTAAAACGCGTTATTGAAACTCCCTTTTTTTCTTGTTATTATCAGAAGCATACTATCACGTTACCTCTATCCTCGTAGTATTCATATAATCGGGTAATTTTTTTCTAATTCAAAGCTTAAATAATAATAATAAAAAAAAATTTTTTTAAAAATGACCGTTAACTCGGAAAATATTTATTTTGTAAGAGAATAGGGAGGGAAAAGGCTAGAGTATTTCCACTCATACACATATTATTATATAAATATATTGTTAACTTTACTTTGTTAGATTCAACTTATAATTACGACATTATTTATACTACAAAAACATCGTTATTCAGGTATACAAAACAACAATTAAATCAGTAACATGAAAAAGAGAGTAATTTGTAAGGGATCGTAAGAATTAAGCAATGAATCTTAATTAACACTGAAAACAACTGTAACCTAAATTTAAAATTAACCCTACGCTTAAGAATAAGAGAAAATATCTATGCAAGAAAAAAAAGAGATTATTCCCATTTAAAATATATAAGAAAAAAACTCAAAAGTGGTAATAATCTTAAATTTATAAAAGCGCAAAATATCAACCGGCTATGTATAAGAAATTCACATAACGCGCATTTCGTGTTAATATTGATATAATTGTCACATAATTTCGATAGGTTGTTTAATAGATAATTTATCAGCGTCACAATTTAGAAGCAAGTTGAAGGCTATTGGAAACGGGCCTCGTAACTTTGAACCATGTTCATATAACGAGGAGAGTATACATGAGCTACCCACTCCAATATATTATATTATTATTTTAACTTCCACACTACGCTAACGCGAGGGCTTAGAACTTCGAAAGTTGCAAAGGACGTTAGTTACATTAGATGACACGTCTGGAGTGGAATGCGTCGAACTTAGCTAAAATAAAACTAGCCATGAGCTGGATGCTAGACATATATTTGGTATCCTTTGCTAGTGAAATCTATCGCATTAAATCTTATTGTTAAAATTAAAATGGTATTTAAAGCAATGAAAATGAATTTCATACACGTTTTATGTTACTGTTCATTTTTCTTTTTTTAGCAATTAAGGAAATCCTTGATTTCTTTAAGATAATTATTTTTGACGGTAGAAGGAAAAGTAACACGAGGGGGAAAGAATGCAAAACATTTTACGGAGTTTTGTTTGATTTCGTTTCACACGCACGGTGTATGTGTAACAGGTGGATAAACAAAGCTACAACCAGATCAAGGTTCCTATGCATTGGCTCATAAAATACCAAATATACTGAAAACCATTTAATTTTTTACTGATAAACACAAGTCGAGTTCTTTATATTTTTATTTAATTAGGAAATTTAAAAAAGAAAAAAATCCGAGGCCTAAAAATTTTTGAGAAAACATAGAAAATTATAGTATGTATGTATGTACAGAAACGAGTACATACAAAATCACGTTCTATGTGTTTTTACTCAATTATGAAACTTAAAAAAAAATATCCAGATTCCAAAAGATCCGAAAATTATGTAGCGAATGAGAGCTTTATTAACATCGCGTACTATAAAGCAACACAAGGGCTGTTGGCGACAGACTTTGTAAGTTTGAGCTAAACTGGCACCCCCTCTACAAACTACTACATCACTCCAACGAAGGACTTGAAACCACGACAGCCCCTCTACGGTATGGACCTTCAATAGCACTGGAGCTCAAACTTATACCATAGCCGCTAGGCTCCCACGGCTGCCCAGAGCAATATTCTCAATTTTTTTTAGAAACTTTTATTGGAAGAGATTAGAAATATATATATATTTCTGAAGTTCATTCTTGAACATTAAGGGGAAGAAGATACTTTGTTAAAATAAAGTATACGAAATATATAGATTAGAAATACAAAATTGTAATTTTCATGGATTCAATTTTATTCGAAAATAGAGTTAAAATTTTTTTTTTAGCTGTTTGCAAAAAAATACGGAGACTCATTTTCACAAATTTTAAATCTGTGAACCCATTTCAAAACTAAATACGAATGACAATTTAGTTAATGTACGAAACTTTTTAAACTATGTGAAAAAAAAACAAAAAACTCTAAGTTACATAAGAAAATAATCACGCGAATTATTAAATTACATAAAATAATAAATTCCTAATTGACGCAACTAATTCGATTCGACACAATTAGTAAATTAAAATATTGGTTTCAACTATTTCTATAAACGTAAATTGAATATTTCCCGAAAAAGTACTGTTCTATCGAAGTTCTTACCTTCAACCCTATATAAAGCATCGGTAGCCTAGTTGTTATAGTCACAAACTCGTGGCCGGAGTGTCGCAGGTTAGAGTTGTGGTGCCACTGAAGATCCGCATGTCGAGGCTCAATGTCCTCCCGTTGGTGTGGTCGTTTGGAGGGGCCAGCTCAGGTGTCGTCACTTGACCAAGGTTCAATATTACGAGGTCCGTCACCAACAGCACTCGTGTTGCTTCAGCTGAGGGGAATGCTTATGTAACTCTTATTCAACACTATACATCAATTAATTATAAAAGAAAATATTCTACGCAATGCATGGAGGGGGTTTCAAATTTTTTTGCAAATCAGCTCTGTGCAAACTATGAGTCTTAATTAAAACCAAACACTGTCGTTATAAAAAAAGTACGCAACAATGCATGTGTGTTCATTTAAAAATTCTTAAATTCTGTTTTTGCATAAATTGGGCAAGGAAACTAGTAAAAGAAGTATGTTCTAAGAATACTGAAGCGACAGAATAAATGGAATTTCATTTAAATTTATAGGAAGATTTGATTTTTTATTAACGATAATCCGTAATCTTCAACAAAGTTGAAGAAACAGGGATGAATTCTGAGCTGGTTCCCCTAATCTCCGACACCACGCCAACTAGGGATTGCGATCTGAGATCGATTAATCAAAAAATCGATTTCCCGGCCCAAAAAAAAATCGATTTTTTAAACCGATATGTAGCACTGAATCGATTCAGTGAATCGATATTTCATCCTAGAAAATCGACATTGAATTTTTTTTCCGTTTCGGTAAAAACCATAAAAAACGAAGAATTTAAACACTATTTATCGCAGGCAGTTGTGCACCTGAAGCATGATCCTATACTTTACTCGCAAGAACAAAAAACTATTTATCATCACGTTCACTCAGTAGCCATGATGTATATGAGTATCGAGGGATCATCTGTTCCATGTGAGTGCCCTTTTTCGATTGCCGGCAACATCGCAAGTGATGAGCGGAACCACTTGTGGATCCCAGTAGACTTGAGAGACTGTTGTTTTTAAAAAGTTTAGATATTAAGTATTGGGAACTATATAAGCTGTATAATCTATTTTCTAAACTTTTTAATGTAACAAATACATTTAGAAAATAAATGTCTTCTTTTATACCTGATACTTTGATAGGGTAACAATAATTATAATTGTCGAATTCCCTGAACTAAAAAAATCTCCTGATTTTAATGATAAGAGATCGTTTATTATAGTATTTTTCTTGTTTTTCATAAAATGGATTTATATTTCCATTGTAAATGCAGAAAATCGATTTTTTATAAATCGATCTATTAGACCTCGATATTTTTGTGAATCGATTCATCAGGTTACGATTGGAATCGATTTAAAAATCGAACTTTTTCGGAAAGAATCGCCATCCCTAACGCCAACGTGAGGATTTTCACCCTTGCATTAGTTTCTCTAGACGGGTCTTTAGGGACACAAGGAGCCGAACTCACGACTCGACAACGCTCGGCTGCAGTACATACGCATGAATAAAAGTAGATTGCATCTAGAAGGAAGCATTATGGGAGCCCCAGTGACGGTCAAGGAGAGCACAGAATTGCGGCAATTCTGCTTTTGAAGGGCTTATATATTGCTTTATATTCCTCAACATTTTTGTTTACTTTTATTAATGCAATTCTATTGAACGAAGATGTACAAAAAATAAAAGGTCGAAATGAAATACCTTATTTCAATAAAAGATTTCTTTTACACAACCTATTCATCACCGTAAGAACATCTTTTCTGCTGTGTGATATTTAAGCAAATTCAAACCAAACTTACTGTGTTCAGAAGCTCCTACGGCCATCGGAATTGGGGTACGTGTGTTTCACACAACGGATCAAACACTTATGAAAGGAGAAAAAGCCACAATGTGTATTTAAAAGAAGACTTTTAGATCATCTGTAAGCATTCGAAAAAATTTTTAATCTCAGACATGTTTTTCTGACATAAATTTCTTAAATGCCTTAAGGATTTTTTTCGTGTGTGGGTGGATAATTTGAACTCTTAAACTGTATTCAAGCGGTCATCGAATGTCTCGATGTGAATGACTCGAGAATCGGTCTTTGAACGTATAAAATTTCGAGACAAGACAATGTCCTCCCCCTAACATTCTTAGAAAAAGGTATGAAATGCGATTTCTTATGAATATAAAATATTTCGTCACAAACTTCTCGTTCGGGTGAGCAGAATAAATAATATGTTTCTTTTTATTCTTCAGTCGAGAGGGGAAAAAAAAATCGAAAGATATTTAAAAAGGTAATAACTTCACCGAAGCGAATCTGCCTCGTATTTTTCCCCAGAACTGATGGACATGAAGGGTCAATGGAAAACTAGATGGCCAATGTCATTTCGGAAACAAAAGTTCTCGATATAAATCAAAGACGGGGGTGGAATTCTGCAAAAAAATTCTTTAACTCTATAATTTTCAATTTCATTCATTTCTCATATAACATGCATTTATCTGTTTTACTTCAGTTTGAATCTTAAATACAATGGTGAAAGCTGTTCTTGGCAAAAAAAAAAAATTCCCAACTATTCGTTCCTCTAATAACATGTAATTTCGAATCATACTACATTCGAAAAAATATGTTAAATCAGTTTTTATTAACAGCTAGCTTAAAGGGATTTTTTTCTCTTTTATTGTTCTCGTTGTATATGTGTCTGAGAAATGTAAGAAACAAAAACACACACAAAAAATAAAAACCTGTTTAACCGAACATTTCCTTGAGTGTTTTTCAAATTTTATTTCATATGGATCAAATTGGGAAAAAGAACTATATTTCTTAACTTTTTCGCGTTGATCAATGAAAAAAAAGGGGTGATAGGTATTTTTCCTCCTTCCCCTCTAAGCTAAATTTAAATAATGATTTTTTTTTTTTACAGTTTTTCCTCACATATTTCTCTGAAATTAAGAATATGGAAAAACAACTGATTTCCAATTTTTAATATTAAATCCATTTCCTACAACAAAATCAAAACCTAGGGGAAAAAAGAAGACTGATTAAATTTTCTTTAACATAACAAATAAATGAAACAGCGAAGTGTGCTTCCAGGCATCACAGACCCAGGGTTCAAATCCTGGGCTGGGAAGGTCGATTCACCCTTTCATCTCTTCAGTCGGTCGGTAAATGATTACCAAGCTTGCTTGGGAATTAAACACTAAGGGTTTCGCGTCAGACTGACCGCCTGACCGGAGCATCTGCTCATGCACCTCAGTGCCTATGGTCACGAACACTGAGGCGAGCACAGTAAACCTTGGCTCTCATAAGCTGTTGCGCCACTGAGTTTAGTTTAACAAATAAGTTGAAAATCATTGTAAAGTTTGAAGATTATTTCTCTATTTTCTATTCAGTAAACCTTTATTTACTCAAACACACTAACTAACAACAACTTATTCTCAAAGTGAAGGTCAAAGGAGTAGCAGAGAGAAAGCAATGAATATTAAGCAAATATGCTCAAGTAACTTATTTAACTCAACCTAATCAATCGTTGATTCTTGACCATAAATCTGCTAATTCAACACAGTTTCCAAAGAACACTTTTAATCTTTACATGAGAAAGTCAACTTTGTTCAATCTTACCTGCGTAGCGAATGTAGCAGCTTTTACCTCCTTCTGCTATAACTACAAAACTTTGACTTTATAGAGTCGAACTGATCTGCATAGCATGGTTTCTTCTTGAGAGGGATGGCTGGGAACTAAACGCGAATGCTAGCCCAAAGATTCCCCAAGAGGATGAGTGATAGGACGCGTAAAGATCCTTCACAAATTGATTACCGTTCTTACGAGTTTTTTAAGCAAAATGTTTTTTCTTTCCAAAAGTGTGCAGTGTTTCCTTCAATAACATCTGCATTCAATAAGGTGGTACAAAAAAAATATAATTTAATAAACTAATGTTTTTAAATTTTTTCTAAAGTAATGGATTATGAGCCCCTTTAAAAAAAAGATTAAGTTTAAGGAAATAAATTAAAAGGGCTTGTGAAATTGTGAATGAAGGAAAAGTTCAATATCTCCTGCTTAAAAGATGATGCTTCTTTAACATCAAAGTCTCTCCATTAAAGTATTTAACGACTTCGTCGTAAAATGACTCATAAATGCTTAAAATGAGCTCACGGCGTCAATTAAGGCTATCAGATGCTGATGAATAAATGGGTTATTGATTTTGTTAATTCTTCTGGTGCGCATATTTATCTTGCAGCTACAGTGTTAAAAACAATTCAATTCAGCACTCGCTAGAATACCGACAGTGTTCTGAACTGAATATATATTTATGAATAAAGAATTGCCTAACTTTTAATAGAAGACAGAAATTTAAATATTTATGATACGGTTCTATTGATAGCTGGAAGGTGATAAGATTAAATAAACGCTGCTCAAATTCCCATTAGTGTTGTGTTGTTGCTAATGCAACCCGATCGCCGGTGTCAGATCGAGGCCCACGAAATTCATCGTGGCAAGGAAATAGATTTAAGTCTGTCGTTAGCCGCATCTTTGAACACCATGCAGGTGACAGTACGAATCGGCTCCACTCCATTTCAAATGTAAGAGAGAACACCCTGGAGGGTGATCAGGGGACTTCCTCCTTCTCTTCCCCTTCCATCAACCTTTCGAGAGAACTTTCGGCTCGACAAATATTTAGAGTGACCTCATGCCGCACAGGCACTATACATTTACAAGCATCCATGATTTCTTCATGTTTTTTACCCAGGTTCTGCAGTACAGCGGTCAACGCCTCTAACCATTATCCCGTCTGGGAGATAATAATAAGAGCTACATTTACATCTCACAATAAACCTGCACGAGGGCTATTGGTGACGGACCTCGTCATTTTGAACCATGGTCAAGTGACAAGAGCGACACCTAAGCTGGTAACCCCCTCTTCTAACTTCCACACTGCAGTAACGAGAGGACGTGTGAGCCTCGACAGATTTAACTTGTATCGACCCCTCTAAGAGGCAGGCACCGTCTGGGAGTTGATCCCCATTACTAGATAATTCAAGATAATAAGAATCAGTCTATAACTTTAATTGCTGGGCTGTGTTTTATATTTACATTAATCCCCTATGCCAGGATTTCCATTTTTTCCAGTGATAATCAAGTCGAACAAAGGACAAAAATTTCGTTTTGAAATTCAGCAGTTGTGAATAAACTTTACTTAATTCACACGAAGCTAATGGGACTAATTTCCTCTCAATTTATTAAAGTAACTACCCGACGCCCAGTAGCGCACACAGAATTTTTCCAAGAGGGGGTTCGGGTCGAAAGTCTATATTCTTGTACCATGCTCCTTTTGATTTTGTCGATTTGGGGGAACAAAAAACAGTAAGAAACTAATTATTGAATAAATAATTAGTATTAATTAATAAAACATTAATCATTAAAACAAATATTTAATTAAATTTTACGTATTATATACTTAAAATTATAATTAATCTTGAAAAAAATCAAGGGTTTTGTGTGTGTGGGGGGGTTCAGACCCCTAGGACATACTATTGTGCCCACTGCAGACGCCTCATTATTCATAATTATTCATAAGTTCGAATGTAAAAACGCATTTCCGTCCTCCATCCAAACAGGAACGAGTTTCATACGAGTCGTTCTTTTGGACAGTCCTTTGAGACCGGAACTTCCGTAATTTTTCCGCCATTTGTTACGGACAGCATATCATTTATTGACGTACGCTGTCACGTTCACATGACGCAATACAATTCAAATTGTAATTTTGCGAAACTGACACTTTGATTCGCCGTAGCTTAGGATTTGCAATCACATGTTATATTTTCAATCCCGGGATATCGGGATCACAATTTCCAAATCCCGGGATTTCGGGATCTCGTGACTGCAAACCCTACCGTAGCTTGTGGTTTAAATCGAGGGTGGCCAACCTGCGGTCCGCATGTGGTACACCTTAATTAATTTTGCGGCCCACGAGATTCATTACAACTTCACAAAATACGAATATTTTGTGCAATGTTTTTGTTTTTAGTGTTTTTTTTACAAATAGATCTCTCAACTGCTTTTATTTAATCACGTTACTTCTTTTACTGCGAATCTTTTTTTTTTAAATTTTTTTCGAAAATGAAATTTATCCAACACGAATCGATCTCAAACTTAACGGACGGAAATCTGCAATATGATTTATGATACACAAATACACGCATTAAGATCGACTTGCAAAAACTCAGTGAAAGAGTTGAGAAACAGATATCTCACTAATTAAATAAATTAAACAATATTGATTATTGCATTATTGTTATTATATTATCTATATTTGTATACCTGAAAAACAATGAAAAATATAATAATACGTTAATCTGTTTGAAATTTTCTCTGCAATATGTGTAATGGGTACAAATTGAATATTAAGACATATACAGGGAGTCCGGGCTTAAAGTATCCTAAAGTAACGGCTTATATTATTACGGAAATACCCATCAAATGTAATAGACTGTTCCTCCGAGGATTGGAAAACCCTCCGAAATTTTTTAGGTCTAGTCCGATCGGCCACAAGTGCGTGCATTATTCGGCAATCGCAGACGATAAACTTTTTACACTGACTTCATTAGTAAAGATGTGGACGCTACATTAAAAGGTGAAGTGCGTACTTTGGTTACTGAGTTTAAATCAGTCACGCGTGTACAGCGACGTGTTCGAACAGAATGGAATGCCGACCCTCCGACATCCAAATCTATCTACCAATGGGACAGAACTTTAAAGGAGACTGGAACGTTGGTATCTCAAACTGTCAAGTATCCTTAAGTTTTCGTCATAAAAGACACTGTTGATTGTGTGCGGGTTTCATTTTGTATGTGTCTTGATAAGTCTATTAGGCAAGTCATTAATGATATTCCATTCTGTTCAAACACGACACTGTGCACGCGTGACTGATTTAAATTCCGTTAACCAAAGTATACACTGCACCTTTTGCTGTGGCTTCCACATCTTTACTAATGCAGTCAGTGTAAAAAGTATCGTCTGCGATTGCTGAATAATGCGTGCTCGTGTGGCCGATCGGACAAGACCCAAAAATCTCGAAGGGGTTTCCAATCCCCTGATGTACAGTTTATTACATTATGATGGGTTGTTCTGTAATAATAAGCCATTACTTTTGGACTCTTTAAGCCAGGACACCTTATATTTTTATATGCGGCCGGTAGGATTATGTTTTTCCGAAGTGGCCCGCGAGGTCATTTTGTTTGGCTACCCCTGGTTTAAATAAAACCCAGAGATGAGAAGAAGATGCACTCCTTAAACTTAAAAAAATGACTGTAATTTACTCTTAATGATAACGAATAGGACACGAGTTCGGAATATTGTTTTACAAAGGGAGGCCAAGATTAAGAAAATTCATTTGGGGTCGAGACTTAGTGTAATAGTAGTACTCCTTTAGGGTGTTCAACCTTCAATGTAATTCCGCCGAAGGGCCAGTCAATTCGAAGAAAATATCCTTCGAAATTCATGCTTAGCTTTTATACAATTAAGTTTTAATTTCCTGCAACGATTCCGTAGCGTGGTTGGTAGAACGCATGCTTTCTACCCTGGCGAATAGGGTTCTAATCACGTGATCAATATTTTTTTTTCAATTCATTTAATTATGTAATAAAAATAATAAAATAACATATGTTTTATTAATTTAATAAAAATAACACATGTCTCTTTTTCATATATTATTAATTTAATTATTTTATAATTATATGTAAAATATTTAATAAGTCATTTTTAAATAAATTTATTTAATTTTTGGAAAAAAAAATTAAATGAATTGAAGAATAGCTAATTGCGTGATTAGAACCCTATTCACCGGCGTTAAAACAGGCGTTGTACCAACCACGCTACGGAATCGTTGGAGGGAATTAAAACTTAATTGTGTAAAAGATAAGAATGAATTTTGAAGGCTATTTTCTCCAAATTGACTGGCCTTTCGGCGGAATTACGTTGAGGGTTGAACACCCTAAAGGAGTACTACTATTACACCAAGTCTCGACCCCAAATGAATTTAATCGTGCCCTCCCCTTGTTTAGATATAAAAATACTCCGAAATTAATATTATATTTTGACTTCGCTATCCTATGGAGAGCTACATATTTAACATACTCCTCAGTTTTAAATCTGAGCGTGTTTTTTCTAGCATAAAATGCCTTTTTCATATTTTCCCCCTTATTCTTCAATGCTAAATGGCCTATCCCCTTACGTGTTAAAGTAATGGAACATATTGAAATTTTAAAAATAATAATATCTTGAAATTTTAAAAGTGCTGTATTATAAAGAAAGTTGTATGAATTATACAATGTTGTAAATTTTCATGGAAACATTTTTCTGTCTGACAATTTTTAGTTTCCGCAAAGTTTCGCTTACAAAACGTTCCACGTTTGGAGTTCAGGTTCTCAAACAATTAGCAAAGACAGCCCTGTTGTTTCTTATCCTAGATATCGTATATAGCTTAGCTACACCATCTCCATTAAACCAAAAAACCCTGAAAAATCTAAAAATAAAATAGGATTCCCTAAAACATCGGTAAAATTCAAGTCATTGTGACCGGGGGATCAGCCTTGCACCAAAGACAATCTAGAAAAAATTTCCGGTTTTGTAGAAAAGTAAGACTTGATGCGGTCCCTACAAAAAGCGTCATAGAACCGTGTTCCTAGGAATATTCGGACAAGAGTTATCCTACAAGTTGTCAAGGGTGGAAAACTTGGCCAAACTATCGGCTAGCTCCTTACCATTCAATATAATATGGTGTGACGTCTTTGATTGGGGTGAACCTCACCCATCTATTCATCTGAAGTTTTATGGCCCCAAACAGACGTTATCCAAGAGCACGTGGCTATGGGTCATTTTTAAATCTGGCCTCGGAAAAGCCCCAGACATCGGGTCTGGAACTTACAATGGCTAAAGAATGCCGGTGACAATAGGTTGACGTATAGGCGAAGCCTGTATGAAAGTCGTTGCCTAGAGAATGGGGCTATAAGGCCCAGGTGGTGAGATGAAGGGGGTTTTCCCAAGTTGGATAAAAATTAGGCGCCCTTGGATTCCAGACAGACGAGGAATTGTTTTGTTTGCGCGCAAATGGGGAGACAATGGCCGGGACGAGGGGCAGACCTTTTTCCGCAATAGGGAAGAGGAGGGCGTGTTGTAACCCGCCCTGGTGTTAAAGGGGTTTGGGATTTTGAGGAAAAGGGGACGGAGGGAAGAAACCTGGAGTGAGACAGATGGAGCCCGGGATGGAAACAGAGAAATAGAAGGCCCTGGGTGGGACAGAAAAGAGCCTGAAGTGAGACAGATGGAGCCCTGGATGGAAAAGAGATAAAGCCCTGGATGGAGTAAACTGGAGAGGCCCGGAAAGCAAGGGATTGGCGGGTGATTTGGAAAAAGGGTTGAACCCCGGAGGGGAAATAGACGGTCGCCCGGCGGCATATTTATTGGACTTTTAGTAAATATGAAGTAAAATACTTTTAATTTTAAAATGAGGCTGTGATAAATTTTCTTGTTTTGCACTACTGACGACGTTAAGATATATATATATATATATATATATATATATATATATATATATATATATATATTATAATATTAAATTGGTGAGCGGTGGATCGGCTTTTTGAGTAAATGGGATGCCGATCCTATTTTTTTGAAGATAGAAAAAAGGCCAGCCGTGTCGGATGTGATGAGAAATTTTAATGCCCTGTTTTTGGGGAGCCCCGACTTCAAGAGGTTTCTGTCTGCTAGTGATGAAGCGTGCTCACCTGTTTTTTGGGAAATAACCTGCTATGAGATGTTTCCTGGAGTCCCAGCTGTGAAAGAGCCGGATACAAGGGGTCTCCCTTTCCTGCCTGATGAAAACAACGGGATTTAAGAGGACCTGTTTGCCCATTTGTTTTGAGGGACTTTTTTCAAGGATTCCCAGTGTCAAGACGTCAGAGTTCCGCCTGTTTGTGAGGAGTGCGGTTTTTATGAAGTGATTTGTGGGGAAAAAAGAGTTCCTGGTGTTCCTATGTTTCGTCTAAAAATTTTTTAACGAGTCTTTTCTTTGAGATTATTTTCGGGACAGCAACTGAGATTGTTTTGTATGTAAAATTTTGAGATAGAATATAAAATACTGAAATTTAATGAAACAATAAGAGACTAGAAAGATTTTTTTGTATGAGTGTATAAATTGGATATTAGTATTTTTGTTTAAGTTGTGAAAGTTGTATATAGTAGTTATATTGTTGTTTGGTACAATTTGTGTAGGATATTGTTGAGGTTATAGATTTGTGAAATTTTGGGTTTATACAGTAGTTATATTTGTTGTGTTGTTTTAATATTTGGAATTGTTGAGGGTTATAGAGATTTGAGAAATTTGGTATACAGTAGTTATACTTGTTGTGTTGGTACAATATTGTGTAGGATATTGTTGAGGTTTTAGATTTGTGAAAGTTAGTATATAGTAGTTATACTTGTAGCGTTGAGGAACAGTGTTGAGTAGGTTATTGTGTTGGTTTTAGATTTGCGCACATTTGTAAAATATAGTTAAGTCTAGGTCTAGTGTATTGTTAGTTTACCTTGAGTCTGTGTATAATTTTGTAAGTTTTAAGTTTAAATTGGTTTTGTTTTATTATGCATCATGGCGTTTCTGTTAAGAGAAAAAAGACGTAATGTTAGAAGTTGCAAAAGAATTGGGTAGAAAGTTGATATTACTTTACCAAGATGGAAATTAATAAGAAATTAGTCAAAAGTAAATACTATAATGATGAAGTAGCTAAATATTTAATAGGGGGGTATTTGGATGAAAAACGGGAAATTAAGGAACGTGAAGAACGTGAAAAACGGAAAAAGAACGGAAGAACGTGAAAAACGGAAATAAGGAATTCGGAAGAAGCGTAGACTAGCTAGGGAATTTGAGTTAAAGACTAAGAGCTCAATTCAGAAATAGTTTAAAAGAAAATGAATTGAAGTCAGGGAATAGGATTAACAATTTTCCCAAATGTTATTGTGTGTCAGGAAAACGTACCGCAGAAATTAGTGAACCGGTTAATAAGTGTAGGCCTTAATTAATTCGTAGTTAATAAAAGCGTGGAGAACGCCATGTCTGGTGATTTTGAAAATGAAATTGTGACCCCCTGGAAGGGACAAATGTCCCCCGTATGAAGTAAGAGGGATAGGAACAGAAAAGAATAGCAAATTTATTGTTGAAAAAGGGAAAGAAATCAATGTGGATAGAATTGGTCATTTTGTAAGGGGTGGGGTCGTTTGCAGGTGGAAAAAGTGTTAGAGCAGTAGCTTTGTGTGCAAAGCGGGTAATAAATTCTGATGAAATAGGAGCTGATTCTTTAGAATTGATAGAAGATAGGGGAATTGTGAACCCGGAAATTTTGAGTTGTGAAAATAAATGCGAGGAAAAAGAAGATTCCATTGTGACGTTAACGGGTGGAGAAAAGCAGTTAACAGTGAATCGTGAAAGTTTTCCAAATCATACAATGGCTAAGATAGCAGGGCAGTTAAATGGAGGAAAAGAAAACACGTGTAAAGCTGATGTGTGGGGAGGTTTGAGAGGTGAGTTAACAATGCGTTTGCCTCTCTCAAAACCAAAAGAGATTGATAGGAACAGTTTAGAGACGGATAATAGGTCTAGCTTTAGTTCAGAATTTAATTTCGAGATAGATTTACCAGAGAAAAGAGATCGCAATACCATTTATCGTCTCAATTTAATAAAACTGTACCGTTGAAAGCCGAATTTGGCAAATTTGGTTAGGAAGAATAGTTCGAAGGGAATAGTGAAAGATTCCGAAATTCTCTATTCGGTAAAGCTATTTATGGATTTTAACTTTAAGGGTGTTGTAAGGGAAAGTCAAATGTATTTTAGATTACCACCTGATCGAAGTAACTATTTAAGAATGATTAACACTAAAAAGAAAGAAGAGTTTCCTTCAGACCCTAGTACGATTTCTTGAAGGCAGAGGTATATTAATTTAAATACGGGAAAGCCGTTTAAAATCAAAACATGTTGTACATCCCAGATGTTAATTAATTCGCTACGAGATGATAAAGAGTATCTCTTAGATTTAGATGTAAACGGGATGGGGCAGTTCAACCGTAATCTGCCCGTTGTTTGGTTAGGAAGAGTAAGCTGATACCCGTATCCACGTACTAAGTGTATTAAGTTTAGGAATTTGAACCAGGTGACCGAGCCGAAATTTATCTTTTATTAAAATGGAAGGTTTTGTAGAAAAGAAATACGTATCGTGGTCACTGTACTGGATTTGTGGAAGTGGTATTTTCGTCGTTCTCTCATGATGAGTTGTCCGAAGTATGCCGCATGCGTTATGCCATTTGGCATGTACATTATTAAGAAAGTGAGGTTTAAGTTTGTATGTGCTTCTTCTTATGGATGTAACTTAACGACACAGGTTATAAGATGGTTAGAGCAGATTGATGTATCACGAATGGTCGATATAGACTTTCTGATGCAGATTTGGAAAAATCGTGTAAAGCAGCTTGATATAAAGTGGTTGAGTTGGATTGGTCGGAGTCAGATCGACCAAAGGTAAATAGAGCCGTCGGAAAATTTGTTCCATGCACATAATATAGACTTAGTAAATTCATTGCATGAGCTAATGAATTATGTTTAAATTTTATTCCCCCAAATTAAAGGGGGTCTAATTTTCCTCAATAACTAACGTAATGGAAGACAATACCATGAATTGTGAATAACTGTCATAAGGGGTTGTGAGAATGCCTACCGAAAAGCCAAAATTTAACTTAATTTAGAAGGTCTTGATTTAAATTTCTCAATTTTAAAAAAAAATTGTTTTAAAGTTATTTGCAAAGCTTGGAATTTATAGGTGTTTATTTTGTTTATTTAATATCGTTGGAATTAGTAGATGGGAATAAGCAAAACCTTTTGGATTTGTGCTGTGAATTAATATCTGTAGGAGTAGGGGTGTTTTGTGTGTGTGTAGGTGGAAGGAATGGTTATTGAAATCTTTTATTCTTGTAAGGTGAATATACAGATGTTTTAAAACAATTGATTGAGCGATTTGATGGTTTTGAATTAGTGAAATATGATGATTTGATTTAACTTCTTTAAAACCCTGAAAATTTAAGGTGTGATGTAACTTACAGAAAGAAAAAAGAATCCCAAAATTTGGGATTTAAGTTTTAGTTGTAAAGTGTATGTTTTATTGAATTTTGGATTTATTTATTTCTCTATACTTTTAATTGTATTTGTTACTTGGATTGCTGTCCTGGTCGTCTCATTGATAAGACAACCTTTTGGTGTGAAATACTAGAACTGAACTAGCCTGAGGCTAGAGCGGGCCAGTGAAATGGACCTTTTCAGGGAAGGAGTTGTGACGTCTTCGATTGGGGTGAACCTCACCCATCTATTCATCTAAGTTTTATGGCCCCAAACAGACGTTGGTGACAAGAGCACGGGCTATGGTCATTGTGTATTGTCTGGCCTCGACAAGCGCAGACATCGGGTCTGGAACTTCAATGGCTAAAGAATGCCGGTGACAATAGGTTGACGTATAGGCGAAGCCTGTATGAAAGTCGTGCCTAGAGGGGAAAGGGGCTATAAGGCCCAGGTGGTGAGATTTAAAAGGGGAGTTTCAGAAGTTGGATGAGAATTATGGCGCCCTTGGATTCCAGACAGACGAGGAATGTGTTTGTGTTTGCCGCGCAAATGGGAGACGAAAGTGGCCCGGGGACGAGGGCAGACCTTTTTTTTCTTACCTGCCAATGAGGAAGACGAGGGGCGTGTTGTGAACCCGCTCCTGGTGTTAAAAGGGGTTGATTTTGAGGAAAAAGGGGGACGGAGAGGAAGAAACCTGAAGTGAGACAGATGGAGCCCTGGATGGAAACAGAGAGATAAAGCCCTGGATGGAGTAAACTGGAGAGGAGCCCGGAAAAGCAAGGGATTGGCGGGTGATTTTCGGAATAAGGATTGAACTCCCGAGAGAAATAGACGGTCCGCCCGGCTTGGCATATTTATTGGACTTTTTAATAACATATGAAGCTATTAAATACTGTTTTAATTTTAAAATGAGGCTGTGACAAATTTTCTTGTTTGCTAACTACTGACGACGTTACAATGGGAGGCATACCCATTGAAAGTATATAGAGAGAGTGTCTTGAAGAAAGCCGAACCACAGGATCCAGAATATTCATAACCCCAACAGTTGTCCAATGAGAAAGGTGCTGTATAGAAGCATGACTGTCAGGTAATAACCAAATGACCCCGAAGACAAGTTCAGAAGCCGTTTTAATAAATTGATGTCCTTTATAAATTACAATATGTTCGGACATAAAAACAGAACAGCAGTTATTATTCCTAATCATTTTGCCAAATGGTGTCTCAGTATGCAAGCTACTTCCAGAAATACCACCGCGTCGCCCATGCTGCCATCAGTATGGACTTTTAATGCCGAATGAGGGATGTTATAAATTGTCTCCAGAGTCATTTGTCTGGTAAAATAATGTACATCTGACCTTTTACACACCCTGGTCAATAGCTCAGTCTAGAAATGTATTCAATCAGAGTCAAACTTATATATAAAATAGAAAAAGGGTTTTAAGGAGTGAAGTTCCACATCACCGGTGATCAAGGTAAAACAGACTCATGGCCGGTGTGTCATGAGTTCGAGCCTAGTACCGCTGAAGACCCGCCGTGTAGAGGGAGGGGCGTTGCACGTTAAATCTGTCGAGGCTTCTGTTGATGTGGTGCGGAAGTTAGGAAAGGGGATGTCACCTCAGGCGTCGTCCTCGTCACTTGATAAGGGTACAAAAATACGAAGTCCATCGCCAAAACCCTCAGTAACTGAGCAGTGCGACGTGCAGACTGCTGTGCCGTAAGGCCTGGGTTCGAATCCCGGAGAACACATGGATGTTTGTAAATATATAGTGCCTGTGCGGCATGGAGGTACTATAAATAGCCATCGAGCTGCAAGTCCTCTCGTGAGGTTGGTGGAAGGGGAAGAGGGGGAAGGCCCCTGACCCTCCAGGTGTCCTCCCTCAAAATTGGGGTGGAAACGAACCAAATCATGCTGTCACCTGTATGGTGCTCAAAGCTACGGCTAACGATAGAGCCCTTTGCCATGCTGAATTTCGTGGGCCTTGATCTGGCCTTTGCTGATCAGGTGGCATCAGTAATAACAACAACAACAGTGCGACGTTAATATTCACTCACTCCACATCACCGGAAAACAGGCATGTATCACCTGTCAAGGAGTAAAGGCTATGTTTCTTTAATCTCTTGTTATTGTGCCACGAATGGAGATGGGCAGAAGTTCTGTGCTGGTCATTGTAGCTAACTATCTTCTTGTAATAGACAGCCTTCATTTCATATATTACAATGCAGATTGAGAAAAAATAACACATTTGAAGGTTCTGTGAATATTTAAAACTGAAAAGTACTTTACTGCAATTTGCCTTTTGATAGAGGCAAATAAAGATATTGCAAAGATATCCTGTTAACAGTAATAATGCCCCACTCGCAGAGTTGTAAAGTTGTCGTTGGGGTAAGAAGCAGGGGAAACAACACATTTAGCCTCCATTGAACTTAATAAAAAGTATAGGGAACCTATACGCACACCCTATTTCAGAGTCTCTGTCCAGATACGTGGGAAATTTGCACAGATTAAGAGTTATGCGTTGTATATCGAGTCTGGGGTTTGCACCCCATCAGGGGGCTCACCTTCTTTAGGTGGGTACGGGTGTCAATCCCGAGGTATCCTAGTGATCTTTTCCCTTTCCCAAGGGGTTTACTGTCTTTGGTAAACACAGGTGTCACGACCCCGGGGTATCCCAGTGATCCTTCTCTATTTTTTACCCTCCATCTTGTCATCCAATTTCTCCTTTTCTTCTTTTCCCGTCCAGACCACAGACCTATGAATGTTTGGAGCAGTATAGCCAAAACTGGCTCTTGCACCATAAAACACCAAACTCACTCACTCACTCACTTGGGTTTGCACAGTCGCATCCCAAACAAGACTGTGACTGCTTGGACAATCTTCAGTAACTCGAACCATTGGCCACGTGCCAGGAGGTCCCTTCTCCTTGATTAATACGTTATCTTCAAATTTGGTTGTACTTCCTATCGATTCTTGCAGAGTTGTAAGGAAGAGAAAGCCAGAATTCTATTTTTTCCAAAAGTTACGCTTGGTATTTTGTAGGAATTCCTACTAATAAGTAAGTCCACCAATCCGCAAGAAAATGTAAAGGTGTAAGTGTAGATACACTTTCTACATCAAAGTCATCATAATATAAGAAGGGTCTAGAAATGGACGTTAATTTTAAATTTTACGATCTTTCTTCTAAAACCATGCGTGGCAGCTGGACCCTTATGGTCAGCGTATCATGAGTTCGAGCCTAGTACCGCTGAAGACCCGCCGTGTTGGGGGCGATACCCGTTAAATCTGTCGTTGTTCAAATGTCCTCCCGTTGGTGTGATGTCTAAGTTAAGAGAAGGGGATTGCCAGCTCAGTTGTCATCCTCGTCACTTGTCCATGGTTCAAAATTACGAATTCCGTCGCCAATAGCCTTCGTGCAGCTTCGTAGCGCAACGTTAATATAAGACTTACTCACTCCCAAATCATGCTCGCTTATGATTGGATGGGAATTATGAATGGAGTGTCGATTCATTATAATGATAAGAAGTATTTTTATGAAAATTCTTTTCATAAAAACATGCATCAATAATGACTCATTTTTTAAAGAATCGTAAAAAAAATTTTTTTTAATATACCGCACTGTGTGTGGCGAAATAAAGGATCTTTCCGGTTCAGTAATTATTTTTTGTCTGATTTCAGAAAGAAGAGAAGGATTGTAATTATAAAACGACGAAAAAGTAGGAACTCTTTCTCCTTCATTTCGACAGCGATTTGGAGCATGCGCAGAAGGCAACGTAACTCTTTATTAACGCTTGTACAAATTTCCCTCCTCATAAAGTTTCCATCCTGGGGGCTTCATATGAAAATCGATTCTTATGAGTAAACTCCAAAAACTAAATTTTAAATTGATATCACGCTTAAAGAACACGAGTACTATTGGGGACGGATGACACATTTATGAACTATGGTTAATTGATGAAGGTGACACACACACGCGATATGGTAATCTCCCTCGCTTAACATAAACTCCAATTTGCAGAGAACTTCGAAGTTCAGTTTAATCCAACATGCAGCAACCCATATTGTTTAGCAATATAGGATCGTTACCTTGGCGTAATGTACACCCCCGCATTGCGGGGAGTCCCAGGATTGTAAGGGGCCCCGAAGTCTGACTGATGCCAAGTATTTAGCCACTGGATCCCTAGAGGAATCTAACAAGACATACGGAACCTAGGATCGGATCTCGGGAACTTCCTAAATTATGTCCAAACTGAATTTTTGTTTAGCTTCCATTCAAAATTAGTTCTAAAAACTTTACCGTTAGTCTCAGTTATACTAACAATATTTCAAATAAATCGTTATTTACTTATCTTGCGTATAACACATGGTAAGAAATCAACGGACTATTGCATGTTTCCTGTCGTTCTTTGCTTTCGTATTGAATCGGGATGCAGATGTATACCGTATCCTTCCTTAACACGATTTATTACCCTACTTTTCACTCTCTATCGCTTTTGGGATTAACCTCTGGTTGCAACATTGTACTGCCGAGTTAGCGTGATTTACGATCGTTATCAGAACTCGCTTTAGGGAGAAAGTGAATTGTTTATGAACTGATTACACACACAAGATGAGATTGAAGAAGGAATGTTGTGTACACACACATCGAGATAAAGACCTTGTTCTGGGAAGATAACGGGACTTTCTCAAAACACACTTTCAAGAGTACCACTTGTCGGAAGAGTGGGTTCTCACACGATCCGCACTGGATGTCTCGCGTGTGATCGCTCTGACCCCTTGTAGCTGTTCTTCCCCACTAACAAAGTAAAAAACCCACAGGCAGAAAAATTCTCCAATTAAGTCCCCTAAAGCGCAGAGAAAATAATAACGTTTTTATGTAACGCTTACCATGTTTAAGTAAAATGGTCAGCAAAGCATATATCGAACAATTTTTTCAGTGCCGGTTCGTCCATTGGTCGCTTGGGGCGGGGGCCCAAAGGTCCGGGGCCCGGATAAGCTGGACTTAACCAGATTTTCTGATTATAAATTTCAATCCGCTGCTGCCAAGGAGGCCTGTATATCTACCGCGCTTAGGGCCAAATCGGCACTGAGCTTTTACAAAGAGATAATAAATGGGTATCCCTCGAGAGCTTCTGAGCTCAGCATTCAACACATTTAATAATATGTATTCAAATATACAATTTCCATCGTTCATTATTTATAATCTCTCTCTAAGATGATCACAGGCGCGGTAGTCAAGGCCAGTGTTGTCGAATCATGATTCGAGTACTGGGGCCACTGATCATTCACCGTGTACAGGGGCTGCTCATTAAATCTATCGAGGGTCGACGTTGGAAGGAATGTTGGCAGTTTGAAGTTTAAGGTCACAGCGCAGGTGTTTTTACAAGCTTTTATTTGCAATTTGTTAGGGTTGAATCTTGCAACTCAATTTTGAAGCTGATGTCTTCAACCGATTGAGCTGTAATTTCATATACACGTTTAGTTTGGATGACAATGTATGTTTTGATCCTTTATATTCCGATATCAAAATTAATTAAATAGATATTAATTAAAAACCTTTTACCCCTGTTAGCTTTTTATTCTGAAGAGCAGCTTATCGGATTGAGCTTAAAGAAGTTCCGATTTTTCGACCTTTTTTAAAAAACCATCTTATTCTTTCTATTAAACGGAGACAAAAAAAAAATTATTACATAATCGGAAAGATAATTTATTTCGCGACGATACGGTATAATTCTTTTAAAAAATAATGATATTTTCTATTTCTATTCTAAATAATATTTTTTCTAAAATGAGTCAAAATTGACGAGTTTCATAAAAATGATTTCTAAATCGTTTCGTATGAATTTTTTCCGTGTTAATGAATCGATATTTCACACTAAGAAAGTTCAGGCCTTTCTCTTTTAGAATCAGTCATTTAAAAAATAAAATGCCGAAAACCTTTTTTTTTAATGATTTTTCCAAAAATACTCAAATTTTTAACAAAACATTTAAAAACTTCGTCATTTTTAAAGATAATCTCACGAAACTTTTTTTCGCTTGTAGAATTGTATTATCCAAATTCCCACGAAGATTGAAAACATTGGTTTAAAATTACGAATTTTAAAAATTTTTTGTGTTTTTCGTTTTTAGTATAGTATTATAATCAAAAAAAAAATTTATATTTTGATTAATTTTGCTTTGTCTAATGTTGTTTTAGTCTTACAGTGTTTACCCCCTTAGTATCCTCTTGTTGCAGCCCGAGTGAAATATCTATCATATGTACGTGGCCTGGCGGGAAAAAAGATTGAGTACACCTGAGCTAGTCTGTTCAAAATTAACAGGCAAACGACCTTGCAACAATGATGCGTTGATTGAGATGAACAGACTGAAAAACCTGTCCAGCGATAGTTAAAAAGTAAAAAATAAATTAAAAGTAAAAAAACTTTAAAATCAAGCTTTTATTTAAATGCTCTAAAAAGAATAAAATAAACTTTTCTTACTATCAACCTATAACGTCATTACACAATTTATGATATAAAAGCTTGCCGCGAGCTTTACCTGTGTAGATAAACAAGCAAATTAAATAACGTGATCTGGCTGATTTTAATTTTTAAAATTTTCAAACTAAGTAAATACGAGTACTTAAATCTCTGACAAGCTTTTATATCATACATTGTGTAATGACGTTATAAGTTGATAGCAAAAAAAGTTTTCAAAGAAAAGTTTATTTTATTCTTTTTAGAGCATTACTTTTAATTTATTATTTTTTCACCGAAGTTCAAAATTACGAGCTATTGCTGACGGATCTCGTAACTTTGAGCCACGGTCAAGTGACAAGGATGACACTTGAGCATTTTCCCCCCCTCCAAACTTCAACGGGAGGACATTGGGTCCTTAGTAGATTTAAAGTGCATCAGCCCTCTCTACACGGTGGGTCTTCAGTGGTACCTAAAATTGAGCCCTCGACACTCCAGCTACAACTTTAGATCAGAACCATTAGGCTGCCAGTGCCGCTCAACGTTAATAATGTTTATTGAGGGGTTCCTCAAAACACCGATAGACTTCTGAAACCCTAGAAGAGACCTCAATCTTTTGTCGACAAATTGTTTATTTGGACGAAGAACTCGAGAAAAACAGAAAGGGCGTAACTAAATATACTTAAAATCGCTTACACTTGGGCAACACCAGGACACTTGCTGCTGTAGTGACCCCTCAGGGGGTTCACCTTCTTTAGGTGAGTACGAGTGTCACAATCCCGAGGTGCCCTAGTGATCTTTTCCTTTTCCCAAGGGGTTTACTGTCTATGGTAAACACCTGTTTCACGAACTCGGGGTACTCTAGTGATCCTTCTCTATTTTCGACCCTCTTTCTTCTCATTCCAATTCATCTTTTCTTCCTTTCCCGTCTAGACCACAGTCATATATTACGAAATTAACGTAGTTAAATTCAGTAAGTTTTTTCTGAGAAAACTTACTATTTTTTTTTATTAACATATTTTGGTTTACATTTTGTATTGCGTTAATTTAGTTTCTTTTTCGAATATTTCTTTCAATATTTTGATTATGTTACTTTATTTTCGACTAGCACTGTTGGTTTGTCAACCCGCCTGTTTGCCATGTGCAGCGTCCCGTAAGGAGGAAAATGGTGTTCTGGGGATACCTCTGCGTTCCCTTTGGCCCACGCTTCACTGTAGACAGGTGGCAGGAGTGAGCCTGCTCCTGTCAATTGGCTGGTGGTACCTCTCTTTGAATTGTCCCCGAAGAAGAGACAACATAGGAGTTAGTGCTTGCAGATAAAAGGGATGGCCAGGTTTTACCGGATTTGGATCCCACTCGCCTGATGCTGTAGTACTGCCATTTGCGGGTACTCCTGTAGTAAGCGCCATTGCCTGAAGTATCTACTTAGATGACTAGCACACTGCCTCCCTTGTTGGACTCCGTGGTGTGGTGGGTGGAGGCGCCGAGACGAAGTTATGTTACGCGCTTATGGATCAATGCTGCTGTGCGAAAGGCCTTGTTTACCACAAACCCTATACGGTATGAAATCGCTAAAGGCACATGTTTTTCAGCATACTCTTTGCCTATGTAAGAGTATCCTGTAAATCTCCTTTTGCTATTTCAAAGCTCTTCAAGCAATTGGTGAACCGCGAAATCAGTTAAAAATGAAATCCATTGATTTGCCGGAAACTAATTCTGCTGTTCGGTCAGTCTGTACATACATACGAGCACTTGACTCTCCCCACCGAAGGTAACTCCCCGCAAATCTCTGAACTCCAGTAGAGATATGAATTTCAGAACACAACATGAACTACAGGGCTGAAATACTAGAGGATTTTCAGACCAGGGCGTAGTGCAGAGTCAAGGAAGAATCACTTTAAAAAAGATATACTCACATTATTCAACTAAACACTTAATTTCCAACGTTCAGTAGCCCAAAACTACAACTACAATAGAAGCCGGTTATTTACATTTGCTTAAAATCCGTCCCTATATACCGAATCCTCTGCACTGTACAAATTGCAGAGTTTCTGGACACTCTCAAACTTCCTGCCGTGGTCAATTAACATATTTCTAGATGTGCATTCGTTGGGCATTCTTCACGGATTGTACTCTAGAGCCCAAATGCATTAATTGGCACCGAGTCCCCACCCATCAAATTCAAAGTTATACCCAGAAGTGGAAAACTGAAAAGAAATACAGGTTATCAAAACAATAGAAATTGCCTGCCGTAAGTAGAAGCACGAAAACTAATGGCTCCACAATTGTTGTCCCAATCTTACGCTCAGGTTACCCAAACCCTCGACTGCAACCACTACAGCACCAAACCAGATGAAAATAATATTACCAAAATGGACACCGTTAAGTGTTACAATCATTAATATCCGTTCAGAAGCCAACTATATCTTCGCATCAGTCCTTGCAGTTACTAAATCCTCTACCATCAACTCAGGCTAACTCACCATCACATCTTCTGTACAGTTACATCGCCATCAGAATCTCAACCTCCTATTTCTGTAATAGATACTGCTCCCACCACTTCTAATAATTTATCTATCTTTGCTGCATCTTTCTCATCCACAGCATGTCCTGTTCTTGAAACTACCACCACTACATCCAACCATATACATGCACCATCCCAGAGATGTAAAAAAACTTCTAAACCCGTAGGAAAAACGTCCTCTACAAAACGCATATCTAACACTACTCGGAAAACCAAAAATAGAAATTAAGATGAAATACTCCCTTGGCCTAGAAAATCCTTTAGCACCTATCAATTGCCTACAACGGATGAAGAGAAGAAGATGAGCCTGAGCCGAATCTAGATTATGTCTTAAAAGTTGGTGATGTCTCTCACAAGGGAGGGTTAGTTAGAAAAACAAATCATACGTTTATTCGCTACGACTTCGAAAATCCGGTCAGAAAACAGTGTTAGAAACAGTAAGAGGGTTTTTTTTTCACCTTTTTAAATTATTTGGTTACGAACTACACGCTTTTCTGACTTTATGGGGACCCCACCAAAATTTATTAACTTCTGCTTTTAAAACTTTTTTAATCTGAGATTTTACTATTTTAATTATATAAAAATGTTTTACTCTAATTTTATACTTTTAATACTTAAAAAGTTGTTTGGCGCAGCTTAGCCACCTAAAACAGCCAGCCACATAAAACCCTATATTCACTCACTCACGCTGCTGTAGTGACACGGAAGAAAATCGCAAAGCTAGGCTGTCAAATTCTGTCTCGCATCTACCATATTTCTCAAATCTAACACACACAATCCGATCACTGTTCCCCCAAAAGTTATGCAAGAAAGGAGAAACATTCGAAAAGGATACGGGTGTTTACCACGCATTGATCGAGATTTCAGCTCCAAAAATCAAGTCCCTTTATAAATATGTAAGCTACGAGTCACCACTATGTTGTTAAAAAGTCATTAATAACGATAATAAGTATACTGTTTAGTAAAATATTAAATAATATGCTGAAAATGTATTTTATTTTCTTTATTTTTGAAAATGGATAAAATTTTCTGGTGAGCCTAACACATGACAAAGGATGCCTCTCAGAAACAACTTTCCGATTGCTGGCAATGAGAACCGCAGAACAAAACAAGTTAAGAATTCTCAATGCGTGATAATGATATTTGAAGCAAGAAGGTTACACAAAAATGCAGGGCCGATCCTAGGGTATCGGCCGCTCTCCTGCAAACACCTAATGTGCCGCCCCCCTAGAGAACTTTTCATATTTTGACTAATACTTAACATTGACGTTAAAAAAATCATCTACTTATATAAGAATAAAAAGTAAAACACATTTATAACTCAAATAAAATTTGAAGCGCAGAACTTCATTTTTTGACCAGGTAATGAGTTATAATAGAGAAAAAATGCTTTAACAAAATAATAAACTCTCTCTAACAAAAATATAACCTTTAAAATAAAAATAAACATTTTCTAATTATAAATGCAAAACAACAGAATTTACTCTAAAAATACAATCTAATAAAAATAAATACTCTAAGGCACAAATCTCGTGAAACGAAGAGTATGTAAATCAGTCCTTCTCTCTAAGACTAAGTAATAAACAATACCGTAAAATCCGGTGTATAACACGAACTTTTTAACTCAAAAAATAAGATCGAAATGTATGGTTGCGCGTTATACGCCGGGTATAAAAATTATAACTTTAAAAATACAAAAAGATGAGCGTAGAAAAAGACCAGACTTTACATAAATCAAAATACTGTTTTCTGTAAAGAAAAATACTTATTCCTTATATGAACTTAAGGTTGTAATTCTGAAAGTACACGGATTTTTACTAAAGCTTGGAATAATATTATTCCGAATATGAGGGACTTTAAAACACAAGATCATTGCACATGCATTTTAAGTTTCATACGTAAAAAATTTGTGCGTGTTATACAACGGAGTATGTGTAGAGACACGTTATATACCAGATTTTACTGCCTTAACTATAAAATACTTTCTGGCTTCAAGGAAACCAAGATTTGTTAGTTTCGGTTAAATCCACTGCAAATTTTCCAATTCAATTGAGACTATAGCCAAATCCAAAGCCTTTCTTGTGTCATATTATTTCTCAAGTAATTTTAATTTTTCATCAGGAAGCTACAGGAAACAGGGAATAAGATTTTTCACCATAAATTCCAATATCTCTCAGTTGACTGTTTTTTACCAGGAAAAATATCTTTGAATGAAGTTATTTCATTGAGAGCTGTATGCAAATCTATATCTTATTTTAAATTTCTTTTTATTTTCTCTCTTATTATTTCCTTAATAGGTTTTTTTTTTTCTTTTCAAAAATTCATCTGAAAGTGGATGCGTACCAGTTGTCTCCTTTAAAAGTCATATTTCTTCCAAATGTTTATGTGTCTATACATATAAACATTTTATTTCAACTGTGTCTCCCTCTTCTAAATCTGGATCGATTTCAGTGGAGGAATCCTACTTGTTGTTACACTCTTCATCATTTGGTTCTTCCTCATCCTAATCACGAACAGAATTTCTTCATCCGAAAATACTGTTGTACTATATCTCTCTCTGTTAAATACTGTATCTATTAAATTACTTAAATATATCACATTTGTGTTCACAATTCTTTCCATGAAATATTTAGAAAATTAAAATAATATAATCTTAAGCTTTTTAATTTTTTTTCCAAACTCTCAAAAATTACGAACACCATCTTTTTCTAATTTTCTGACTGAATTATGGGGAAATATTTCTGATTTAATACAAACACGTTTTAATTAATTGTTTGTTTAAACATATTAGTTTCATTTCTAGACAAAACATAGCTTGGCTTCAGATTACTTATTCAAAATTATTAAAATATCTCACAAAAGTAAACTTTCAAAATTCTAAGGTTTTAAAAAACTAGGAACACGATCCACAATACTCTGAATTTGTAGTTTTTCTTTTAAAGTTTCTAAATAAAACATTAATATATATATTAATATACTTGTTTTGTTATTTTTTCAAATTCTGTAATAGCACTTTGGACTAAACAGAACAATAAAACATTTTCTAGAATAATTTGAAGTTTCTAAGATAACTCAAAACTTTTTGACAAAGGCCACAATATCACAAAGAAATCCAAAATATTTTTATCTAAATTTGTATCTTAATTACATTAAGAATACTTAAGATTACACAACCTTACTACTTATTGAATAACTTTTCACATTTCTGTTTTGTGTTTGAGAAATCACTCTTATCTACTTTATAAATTGTATTTATATCATATTTTTATTTCTGTAATGCATTTTGCTATCACTTTAATTAAATAGTTTTAAACTACTAGGAGCAACTAAAAAATATAAGAAATTTCTGCTATAATTCTGACATTCTCTTATTGTGCCTTTTTAAAAATTTTTAAATGTGCTATAAGATTGTTATAGATGAATGTTGATTATTAGGAGCATACTTAGAATGCTATACAACATTTTAAAATTATACGATTTTATGTATTTTTATAATTAATTATACGCATATTAATTATAAGTTTCTACATTAAATATTCTTTCAAATTCTCTGGGCAAGATCTTAATCAGAAAGGTATCCCGTACAAATCACTCTGAAAATAGCAATAAATACAAAAGGAAAAAAGAATTTGTGCTTTTTAAATTCAACGCACGAAATAATGATTCTCTTAGCAATTTTAAAATTATATTAGAAAAATTATGTGCTTATTTCACATATTACTACTCCAATAAAAGAGCAAAAACGTAATATCTTTAAATAGAAAGCTTAACACTTTATTTCTTTGAAAATTCTTTTCACAGATTGAAGCAATTTAAATTAAATATTTAGAAATTATAGATTGTTTCATTCATTACTAAACAAAATTATCGTAATACGTTATGATTACAAACAAAATCATTAAAATAAATATAACTATTTTTTATTTCAATTTCGCGCTATTTTTAGGATCCTTTTAAGTATGGTAAATAATTAATGCATGTAATCAAAGGCTCATTAGTATTTTGTATTTTAAATGAACTACTACCGTTTTTCATAAGTAAATAAAGGAATTATTTTTATACGAGAGGCAAATGTAATATTCTTTCATTTGAATAACAATGCCACAATTGAAAATGTTTTAAGAAGATTACGGTACATTCAAGCTACGAAAACATACTCTTAAATACGTTAATCAACATGAAAGTATTCTAAGAAACTGATGACATTTATTTATATTTATATAAATAAATAAATAAAATAGTTGTGTAGCACAAATGCAGCAAAATATTTTTTTCACTTTATCTTACGCAATGGTTAAAATACCTGGGCATTAAATCTTAAAAATCGAAAAGATAATTTTGAAAGTGAAAATATAGTTACCTTTTTTGTTGTTTAACCGTTTTTGTTGTTCCGATTTTTGTCTTGTCTAAAAGAAACTAGTTCTTAAGTCAAATTGATTTCCTCAGTTTTCTTCGAAAAGGGGTCTTTTTTTTCTGAGGGTCATTCTGCCCCATTCTTTTCATTCGTCCTTAAGCATGTCATAAATCTTGATCGTGCTTTTCATCACTTTTGTCCGATGTGTCGAAATTCTTCCTGAAAGCCCCCCCCTTCCCCCATGGGACCAGCGTTGAGAACTTATGAAAACTCGTTAAAAAATAATTAACTATAGACTTGGAGGGTGACAGAAGACTTCTGGCACTTAAGGCTCCTTTTGACACACCACCACAAAATCTCGAGCGTAATGTTATAATCCTATGGAGTTTCTTTCTCCTATATTTACATCTAGGATATTGCTTTCAATTGTACGGAATAAAATGCATCTAAAAAAGCGTAAAAAAATTTATTTTTACCATTATTTCGATTTCTTAAAAAAAAATTCAAAGTATTTTTAAATATTATTTAAAGATCTGAAAATTCATATCTCTCTCTCTCTCTCTAGTGCATTAAAACGACCATAAAAAATATTTTAAATTATCGGATAAAAAAAGTAAAAACAGGAAAAACTTCCTTTTCTTATGCTCTTTCAAACGCGCACACTTTAAAATTTTTAAATTAATTTTTTTGCGAGTAATTATTAAGTTAACATAGCATATTTGGAAAGAGGGGGAAAATAAACTTGTAACTCCGCCTTCTTGCGGAAGGTACATGAAATTTCTCAGTATGTTCCATTGACGAATGGTGGTTTATGACTCCTTTGGTGGGTTGTGAACGAGAAATGTAGTTTTCTTAGAAATTGTAGGTTAAAAAAAAAAAAGAAAGAAAGAAACCCAAGTCCCTTCATTCCTAGGAAAGTTTGGACTAGTTTCTTACATAAATATCAGCAGTTATTTGCAGTTTTTAAAAAAAGTACAACATATACAATGCAGGGGAACTATCTTTTTATATTATTTTAACTGAAAAATATTTATAAAATTACTCCCAAACAAGTTTTTGATCCCAAAGGAGCGTAGTTTTTGGATATAAGGATTAGGGTTTTTAATCCTAAAATCCAGTGTATAACCTCATCTATACTTTC
>BMAV01009006.1:0-12006 GCA_019973955.1 Trichonephila inaurata madagascariensis
GAAATATGCAGAACGGGACTGATCATTCCCGCCTTCGACCCCCTCCCCATATTATTGGTCCTATTGTCCCTTTGCGGGGGTGTTTAAATTTATTTAAATCGTGATTGTCTCATGTTCGGCTGGTCCGATTGAGATTGAAGGTTAGTATCGTTCAACTCTGCTCGTGACCGCCTTTCGTCCTTAATCCAGCTTGCCCTGCTAATGATTTTTAGAAAGATTTTAATCTTGTTACGCCAAATAAGTGTAACTTCTTACGTGCGTACATAAGTACACACACTTTTATTTTTAAAGAATAGCCTTTTTTCAGTGCATGTACAATTTATGGTTCATTCGGGGTACGAATGCTGTCTAAAAAGTATCCAACTCTAAATTATTCTCAAATAGTGTTCTCAGGTAGCGAGATGGAAGACGATAGTTTAATGCGTCTGATTTAATTTCTTTTCTCTACTTACGAGTAAGCAATACGCTTCCTGCTGGTCGTCCAGTGTGGATAATCGGATTTTGGATTTCTCTCTATATAAGTCAATTATTTGAGCCAAAAGTGCTGCCTCAAATTTCCTCAAAAGGTGACTTTCTATATAACATAGTCCACAAGATTCAACACATATTTAACCATAGTTCTAAGAGGATAACATAAGCAAAGCAAAGGTCGAATTCATTCAAATATGGTCACACATCAGTGGATTGGGAACAGTTTTCGGGTAGGCCACAAACTACTCCTGAATGTACCTGTTGATGAAAGTCTAGATAATAGAGGTCGTCGTCTTACACTACGAAAGATTTCAGAAGAGACAGATCAGTAAAGATTCCGCATATGCTCTTTTAAATCAATGCTCGAACATGGACAGAGTAAATGCGAATTTTGTGCCTACACTGCTGTTGAAAAAATACAAATAACTCCATATTCTTGGAAGAATATGGGGTTCCAATCATTCTTCAACCTCCCTACTCTCAAGACATAAATCCTTAAAACGTCTGATTGTTTTCAAAATTGTCCCTCAGGGGGCTCACCTTCTTTAGGTGGGTACGGGTGTCACAATCCCGAGGTACCCTAGTAATCTTTTCTTTTTCCCAAGGGGTTTACTATCTTTGGTAAACACGGGTGTCATGACCCCGGGGTACCCCAGTGATCTTTCTCTATTTTCTACCCTCCATCTTGTCATCTAATTTCTTCTTTTCCCATCCAGACCACAGACCTATGAATGTTTGGCGCAGTATAGCCAAAACTGTCTCTTGCGCCATAAAACACCAAACTCAACTCAACCCAACTGTTTTCAAAATTGAAAACGTCACTAAAATGATTACATTTTGTAAATTAGAAGATTAAAAAAGACGTGGCGAGATGGAAAAGAATGTGAGTCCAAAACATGCCTTTCCGAAGTGTTTCTCTGCTGTGGTAGGGTTGTGTTGAATTATGCGTGAGGATGTACAAGAAGCCTTCTTTTTTGGATGGATAAGATCCTAACCTTTGATGCATAAGTTACATAATTCCCCGGCTAAGAGTCGGGCACTTATTAAACAGCCTTTTTTCTTATTGAATCACGAAAATGTACCAAAATTACTGACACAGGCTTAGAGAATCATAAACCTAAATCTTCTAAAACATAAATGTATACTTTTATTAGGGTACCAAGCTAGCCTAGCAAGGGCTGAAAGATTTTATGCCATTATTCCGAACACATCTTTAAGTAACAGCTCTAAGCTTTAAAATTATACGGGTACATGTGATTAAAATGTAGCCTGAGTAATGTTTGAATGATTTTTTTTCTTACGCATATTAACTTTGGCTCTGAAAAACCCAGTTCTTTAATAAAGCAATTTTGGTGTAATGAAATTTCTCCTTTTTCCCTGTAGCAAGATAGTGAGGAGAGACACAACACATAAAATTTCAGTATTTTCTACCACGTCCGTAAGAAAATACATCGCATTCCAACCAACACTGAGCCTATATTTATAATACATTTAGTATATTTTTCATTCGATAAGAGTTAAAACCTTTCTTATTTTGAATGACCAATTAAAGTGCCTGTTTTTTTTTAAATAAACTTTATCATTAAATTTTATGAAATGCAGGGAATAATCAGTTATAATTTATTTTAAGTTCTTTATAAGATGCAAGATGTATAAATGCTTTTTTTTTGAATATTTCTAGTTAAAGTGTGACAAAAATTATTTTTAAAAAATGCATCAGTGAGGATATTTGATTCAATCATTAATTCTATCCTTAAACGTTTTCAATAAGGTAAAGAGAATAAAATTGTTGTAGAATGTTTATATTAATTTTTTATACATTATAAAAGAAACCCAACACTATATTGTAAAAAAAAAAATGTTAACTATTTTTCCTAAATACATATTTAAAAAATGTATTTTAAAATATTTTTTTTTTTTTTAAAAAAAAAAAAAAAAATGTGATCTTAAGTTATAGAAATAATCCAATGATCAAGATTTCAAAATTTTTAGGCCTGATTACTGTAAAAACACAAACAAGCACGCACACTTTTAACATTTAGTACTTTTTTGAAACCTCAGTCCCTTATTAATAATGTGTAAGGGATTCGAATTATTAAAGTTTTATTTCAAAGAACTATATATATTTGAAAATTGCTTATATTTTCAGCCCTCAAGAGAAAGTTAACACCCCTGAGACCTCCTTATGTTTAACCTTTCGCGGGACCCCGTAACGTTATCAACGCATAACTAAATTACTTTAAACTTTCCATGGACACCATCGGCAATCACAAGGACCCCAGGAGTCTGCAAGAGCCATTTTAAGAACATGCTATCTAAATGTACGCATCTTAAAATCTCATCCGAATTCTTTCGAAAAATTAATACACAATTTACATAAAATTCTTTCTTTTTTTTTTTTGCTAATTATGGTTTTTTGAAAGGGACATGGTACGATTTACACTAAAATTTTAAATTTAAGGATTTTCAATATTTTATTGGTTGCTTCCTATGTGCGTATACTATGTAAAACAGATTCTATGGTCAAAATTTCATAAAAAGCTAACCATTTAAATTTTATGGAGAACTTTAAATTTTATTTTGTGAAGTGATTTTAAAATGCTACTCCTCCTACAAACATTTACGTAGACGCATGAAATTTTATTTACATCAAACCACGTATAACAAAAGTTGGTATCGGTTTTGCGATAACATGATTGGTATTTGTACAATACTTTTTTTTTATGAATGCTTATTGAAAATTTCTTAAAAAATGTATAAATTCAGAGTTCAATTATTTTTAAAAAAATAAGTATTACTTTGATTCAAAGATGCATACCACAACTTTTGTTACAGGTACTATTAGCAATAGGTCAAAAAAAATTCAAAACATTAGGCACAATAAAAAAAAAGCCTTAGCATTTTAAATGAAGACAAGCTAGTTATTTTATCTTTCTGAGATTGATTGATTGAATATTAACGTCGCACTGTTCAGCAACACGAGGACTTTTGGCGACGGACCACGTAATTTTGAACCATGGTCAAGTGACGTGGACGACACCTGAGCTGGCACCCTCCTCTCCTAACAACCACACCAACGTGAGAACGTTTCAGCTCTCGACAGATTTAACGTGCATCGCTGCCCTACACGGCGGGTCTTCAGTGGTACTGGGCTCGAACTCGTGACAAGGCAAGCCACGGTCCGATACCTATAACACTCGGCTACCGCGGCCACTTATCTTTCTGAGATAAGTCCGTTTAAAGTTTTGATTTGCCACAGAGGAATGTGAATAAAAACCAATATAAAAGCTATAGTAATTCTGCTTTTTTAAGTTTAGAGCTTTCCAATTTTGTGAGGTTAAAGAAATATATATAAAGAGTAATTTAGGCTAAAAAAAATTAGATATGATTTTTGACCGATTTTTGTCAATTGAATCGTACTATATATTATATATATATATGTATCCCCTTATAATCTTATAGAGCATTTTACGTAATTTCGAACATTTTCGAGTTTCAATATTTCTTCAAAAATGACAAGAATGCATATAAAATGTACAGTGTCTAAAACAGGAAATCTCTACACGAAGAATCCATCAAATAAATCAAGAGCTGAAACTAAAAATAAATTTATAAACTTCGCTTCTTTTGTGAAAAAACTTTTAGTTTCTTTTTCAATCAAAATTGCTGATACGAATACACAAAAGGAAAACGAGCGTTTTCCGAAAGTTAGAGCCATGATCTTGGTTTCCATGGAGACAACTCGATATCGGCGCTGCTGTGGCATATCCCAGAGCAAGCATGAGGTTGGATATTCACTAGACGCCAGAGAGGATTTTAGCACAGCGGCCGGATGACGGTGGTCTTGTCTCAGTTTCTCTTGGACTTTCTGGGCGAATAAAGTTTCTTCAACTATTTTGAACTCTGGATCAAACAGGCGCGAGGTGCAGGAGAGATACTTCTTAAGTTTCGGAGGAAGAAAATTTTTTTGAAACCTATGTTTTGTGTGTGTGTTTGATTATCAACAGGTTGGAATGAACTTTTAAAACGAGTTCCATAATTTATCGTTTTGGAAAGTCTTAATAATTTGATTTTTTTGTGTGTGCGTGAACTTGTCAAGTAAGAAGTATTTAAGTGAATCAAATTATTTTTGAATGATATCGAACGTTGATGGCCTCTAAAATAAACTGATTTTAAACACATTTTTGTGTTATAAAATTAAAACTTTGAAATAACTTGTGAATTTTTATGCGTTAGTTATATATAAATTACTGTTTTTATCCGTAATTCTAAATTCTTTTTTTTCCAAAATGCGTGCATCGAAATAGACACATAGTGAGGACTTTATTTTTACAGTTTTTAATTTGTTTGAACTGTAAGTAACTCAAAAATATATTTCATATTGAACTCTCCTATTAATCTTAAATTTTTAGAAACACTTCCGATTCAAAAGTTTTTGAAGAGGTAACTTTTAAATATCTTCAAATGAAATAATTATTCGAAATGTTTTAAAATTTATCGACTTATATAACAGTGTATATTTTTAAACTTGAACACAGAACTGACTATATGAATTGAAATTTGAAAAAAAAAACTCCATCAAAAACAGGGAAACAAAATACTTTGAACTTTGTACTTTGTATGCTGATAAAAAGAAACTGATTTAAAATCAACGGAATTTTTTTTTTGACTAAGTGGGTAGATAAAGAGCCAAATCATGGTTGACTGTGACGGAAATGGTACACTTTTCAATAATGACTGCAATTCGACTTTTCTATTCGCCAGTCTGGGAAATTCTACCTACAATGAAACTGCAATTGATAAAGGTCCTGAATATCTTGACCCATCATACTACTCAATCAACTACCGAATAGTGGGAACTGTTTTCCAAGGAATAGTCTTTATCGTTGGAGTCCTCGGCAATATAATGGTGGTGATCGTTGTTTGGCAAACCAGAAGCATGCATACGCCAACCAACTGCTATCTTGTTAGCTTGTCGATTGCTGATTTTATGGTTCTTATAGCATCTGTTCCAAACGAGATCTTGGCATATTATTTATTGGGTGAGTAAAAATTTTTCAAGTTTGTTATTTTATAAGTGTATAAAAATATCTAAAAATAAGACACTTATAGCGTGACTTCAGATAAATATATCCATCTCTTATCTATTTTCCTTTTCAATAATATCGTAGTTTAACATGCTACTATAGCTGATCAAATAAAAAAAATTCTATAGTGAAATGTTTACTTTTATTATATTAATTATGCAAGTTAATTCGATACGGATTCTTGATTTTGTGTGTTGTGTACTTTTGCTAATACGAGGAGAAATTTGCTGTACAAATTTCAAAGCCTTAATATTTGAAACAACTGATTTTGTATGCATGTGTTTTATATTTATCAACAGTGTAAATGGAAATAGAAAACTGTTGACATAATGTATTGCATAGTTGGTTAGACACTTGAAAATATTCACAACTATTTAAATTGCAAGTTTTTTCAAATATTTTTTTTTTCATTTTTGATACTTAAAATATTTATTCAACATTCAAAAACACTGCTACCATTTAGATTTACCTTAGGAAATTTTAGAAGCTTTTAATTATTATTAAAAATGCTTTATTTTTAGCATTTAATAATTATTATAAACTGCCCGAGATAATTTTTATATATTCGACAAGTTCATGTGATAAATGATCTTGTATTAGTGTTACAGCATATATAAAGATAAATGTGCTATATACTTCTGTTTTGTATTTTATAAAGTGTTAGCACCCATCACATTGTAATTAGTTTTTGTTGATTTATTCGTTCTTTCTATTGTTTAAAGAGAAGTTAAAGGTTTCATTTACTATTTTAATATTCTTCACAAAAAATAATTAACTCTTATTTCTTAAAAGTACATAAAATTATTTTTATAATAATATTTATGAATACATTTATCAGCCTTTTAATCCATTATTATGTTGATTAATTCAATGTGAAATTCTAAATTATATAGCGAATAATAAATATCTTTTGTAAAACTATGTTAAATATTGAATATATTTGTTAGTAAAACTATAGCTCGAAGCTTAAATTCACGTAGTAAATTATTCTAACCACACAATATATCCCACAATTGAAATTTTTCATATGCTGCTTTTCAAATCAAAGTGTGGGTGAGAATTTCCTTCTAAATTAATTTTTGAATATTTACTTAAAACAATAGATTTTAACGTCAATTTCAGTTTTAATTAGAATTTTAATCATCTTGGAGGCATTTTAAATTAATAAACTATTTTATACTTTCAGCTGCAACCTCTTAAACGAATTGTAATTAAATATCTTATAGAACACTTACATGATAAGTTATGAGGAAAAACTAATTCACTAAAGGAATTTTCGGAATCTTCTGAAAGTTTCAAAATGAAAGTAAATTGGTATGATCGTTATTAAGGGTGATTCACTTAATTTCCAATATAATGCTAATTACTGCATGTTTTAAGCAAAATACTTTTGAATAATTTAAGACATACTTATCTAACCGAAGTCTATAAAAATAAGAATTTTGAATAATCTGGCTGAATTGAAAATTTTAATTCAAATAAATTTTTTTCGATCTTCTGTTCAAATCTTTTTATAGTATTTCTAAATGTTGAGCAGCCAATAAAAATATTTTAATTAATTTTAATGTATGCATGCATAGTACTAATCCTTATTTAATTTGTTAAACATACTAAAAATCCTTTTGACTTAAAAAAATATTTTTAGCAATTTATTTAAATTTCAGTATATCATATCGCCTACATTCGGTACTGAAATTTGAATTATAATTGAAAAATTACTGTATTAAGAAATTTAATATTTGCATACACTTGTTTTTTCTTGAATATTTTTTGAGATATCTAATTATGTATATTTAATTTTTTATCGGTGACTTCCTGTTTCGTAACTTATTAATCATCTTAAATGAATATCAAAGCTATAAAAATACATGTTATTTCTCATTGTTCGGGATTTACACATTGCTTTAAATGTATTTAATGGTCTTGCTAAAACTTTCAATTTTGGAAAATTATATATTAGAAATTAAAAAGTAATATTAATATTTCTTATGCTGTAGAAAGATCAATAATTTCGTTAAAGAACACGCATAATGGTATTGTTAAATAGATTATATATGTATGTATGTGTGTGTGTGCGTGTGTGTGGGTGTGTGTGTGCGCGTGCGAAATGTAATTGAAAATGTGAGCTTTATCAAGTTAAAATAATCGAAATGTAAAGTTATTTATTTTTTGAATAACTATAATATTAGTAATACCAGTAATAATATACCAATTTATTAATAATGGATGAGGTACAGCATATTAGTCACTAATTACTCTACATGAATAATTAATTACTTACGAATTATTCTATATGAATAATTTCTGACCTGCTGATTGTCTCTACAAGAATAATTAGTGACCTATTAATTGTCTTTACATGAATAATTAGTGACCTACTAATTACTCCATAAGAATATTTGTATGGGGTTAAGGCACAACACTGTTGAGGTCGCTAGTAAAGCAGGGTTGTTGATGTGAAGGCTGCGTTAGGACGACATTATGATAGTTGTTTTATAGAGCCTAAATAGGTCATTGTGGGCTTTAGAGCATAGAAGCCAGTTTGGAAACCAGGTAGAGAGAAAGTCCGGGAGTCTCTTATAGAGTCTGTGTTGGAGCATCGTAGAGTGTTGAAGCGTTTCTTTAAAGATGGAATACGTCATGCTTACAAAAGCGGCACATGACGTATAATCATTTCTTTTTCGATGTATTTGGAATTACTATTAGGCCACTAGATCCTTGTCATCCCGCATGCGGTGGACTTTGAAGCCGGAGATAGGCATTGGAACTGCGCCGGTCACATTTTTGTCAGCTGAAGAAAGAGAGATTAAATGTTATCTAGCTTTAGAATTTTAGCACCTTTTTTTTAGATATTTTCCCACGCAAAACTAAGTGAGTTTTGAGAAATTAGTTCCCTCACAGGAAATTAGCCCTTGGTGGAGACCACTGCACTGTCTCCACTAAGTATTTACTCTTTTACCACTTACACTTTTCCTTTAGTTAGTATAACTTAAGCATCGCTGACTTTGTAGAAGTCCTTGCATAGCTCTTAAATAAAGGACATGGTACTTTCTCAATTCATTTAATTTATTTAAGACTATTTTTTTAAAATCTATTTCGTCAATTAAGAATCAGAAAACAGTAATTTTTGCAGGCTATTTTGCATTTCGATACTCCTCCAAATGGTTAATTTATTAAAATTTTTGACAACCTGAATGATTTTTAAATTTCCAATTTCTGATTTGTATGTGATTGCGAAAGTCAAATAGTAATGTTAGCGAAAATGCAGATAGTGCCATTTTTATTGAGTCATGAGTTCAAGTCTTGACTCCTCATTAAATATCAGACATGTAGGGAGATTACGACACGTTAAAACTGGCTACAATAAAATTCCTCATGTTAATTTGATGCTAGAGTTTGTGCAGAGTAAGGGGCCAATTCTAGTGCCATCCTTATCACTTGGCCAAGGCTAAAAACTACAAGATTCGTTGCCAATAGCTCTCGTGTTGCTCTGAAATGCAAAGTTAACAAGAAATTGAGTAATGTACCTTTTGTTTCATTAATTTCATTCTTAAGTATTAATGACACTAAGCCCTCAATCCCCAAAAACGTTGACTGGAAAGGAATTGACTATTTGATAGAAGAGCACCCCTGTGACATAAAATATCACCTAAAGTATATTTCTACAATATTCAACAGTATTTCACTGCAATTCAGATCTCTTGCTGATACTCGCTGTTTGAAAATATAAGCGTGGGGAAAGTGATTAAATGTAAAATAGAGAGAAAATAAATTCCAAGTTGAAAAATTTCCCAAATGTTTAAAATATGTGTTTTTGTTTGCCACTTTGAAATAAGTTTTACATATAAAATACTCTACTTTGTATATTCTTTCTCCTAAATACTTTTTAGCAATTATAAACTTATCTTCGATCCCCTTCTAGCAATTTGATACTTTAGTTAAATTATCATCGAGTCAAATAACGTATATCCTTAGCAAATTATATGAATGTCTGGAAATATAACTCAGTCAAAGATATGATTCTATATCTTAAGATAACATTGGTCCAGCTTCAATTATCAAGAGCTGTACGGTAAATATAGAGTAAAAGAAAATATATACATGTGAATAAGAGGTACATTCAGAAAGTTAGGCTAATTCGTATTTCAAAAAATTTCAAGAGTTTCGCACTGATTATTGATATCATTTACCAATCATTTGCCGTCTACACCAGGTTTAACATTAAAAGAAAAATTATATGCTCCTCTAAGTCTCAATCTCTTGCTTGTAGAAATTGTAAAAAAGTTCTGAAGAAACATCCTATTATAAAAATGAGAAATCGGTCAAAATGATTTAAATCTATTTGACGGATTTCTCATGGTTTTACACAATTGTTTATAGAAATAAAATTCCACCTTTTAATTTCAACATCGATGATTTGATTTAGAAGTGTGTGGCATGTAAACACATATGGCTGAGTAACAATTTTAATGCCATTCCTGGAAATAAAGATCGCCAAATATCACCTCAAATGGTGTCACGAATATGAAGTCTAACATAATAGTTCATGGTAGAAAATATATAGTTCCATAATTTTTCTATTATACTTCCTTGGAAAAAAGTACGTAAGTCTAAAACACATTTATAAGTATGTCATGGTCTGAAAAGCGATGTCGTAGTTTTTGAGACCTTGTCAACCTGGAAGGCGAAATATCTGGAAGCCTGTGACAACAAGTGCTCCTTATTTTGGAAAAATCGGTTTCTTAGGGATATTTTATTTTCTAGTTAGACAACAGTGGTACAATTCATATAGCTACATGTGTGCAGGTATAGTTTGAAGAGCACACAGATAAATTACTACATTATAGCTGTCACTCATGGTCTTTGAACCTAATTATTATTAAGACATAACAATTATGAGTTTCAGCAGAGATATTCATTATTAACTTCCTTCCGGAACTTTTGCTTACTATATTCTTCGAGAATAATTAAAAAAACTATTTAAAAACATACTCTGTTTAAAGAAATAGGGGATAACATGAATTTCCTGAAATTACGTAAATATTTATTCTGATAACTAACGTAAAATAAAGCATCCATAGTCTGAAGGGTGGCAGAAAACTTCAGAAGCAAATCAACGTTCATGTCAAAAACCAGAAAAAATATATAAGTGCAGAAATCGTTATTTCTTAGAGGATGTTGTTTTTCATTGACTTAGTGTTGAAATTGAAATTTTCAGTTATTATCTTGAGAAAAGGTGACTGGAAAATGTGGTCTATCGGAATCTTTGGTGTGGTGTATTATAAGAAGACAGGAATCCGAGCCAACATAAAGAACTGTAGTGGATGCTATAGGAGTCCTGTGGAATAAAGTCCAAGAAACAGGGCATATTCGACGGTGGTCTGAGCAAGGTTGTCCACATTCTACCACAGCAAATAATAAATGAAGCTCGTCGAGACGGAACAGACAATTCTACACAGTTTCAAAGGCAGTTTCTGTCGGCGACAGGACGAAGGGTTTTAAGCCAAAAAAATTCGAAATAGGTTTCATGAGGGTGGTCCGTTTTCCTGTAAGACGATGGTGAGTATTCCTTTGACTGAAAGACTCCGTGAGGTTCAAAGAAATTGGGTTTTGCAGCGTCCAAATTGAATACAAAGGGATTGGAGCCAAGTGTTTACAGACGAGTTCCGATTCTGTTTAGAGTGGGACGCTGAACCTGTTTTGCTGTGGAGAGAAAAATGAATACAAAATAATCCTATATGCTCCGAGGGAAGATAACATTTCAGACGATGTGATTTTATACTATGGGCTGTGGAAATAGCAAAGGAGGACATACTGACCTGCATATCATTCAGAATGATGACTGGACGGCTCAAATGTATGCAGATGCAATCCTGAGACCAAATGCCGTGTCTTACGCTGCAGTCATTGTGATTTCTTTCTTTAAATGCCAGGTAATGTCAAACTTCATGAAGTTTGGCTTATGAAGAACTTATTTGCTCTTGAAACATTGCAGCGTATGGAGGGATAGAATGTTCTCCTGATTTTAATTCGTTTGAGCGTTGCTGAAAACTAAAGGCATGCTGTTACTTGGAGGATCAGAATTTGTCAAGAGTGAAATAGTATTTCCCAAAGCCTCATCTATAACTTCATTGCATCCATGTAAAACAGGTGTGTGACAGTCTTAACAGTTCGAAGAGATAACACGCCATATTAAACATTCTGTATAATTTATAAACAATCCACCTTTTGGCATTTATATATATCCTAATTTTTGCCTTAAGCATCATTTCAGGCCCTTTATACTATTCCAGAGAACTAAATTTTCCATACAATTGTTTTCTGTCTTTTTTTTTGTCTGTATTGCGTTTAGATTCTCCTACATTCCTGATTTTATGCCCCTACAAGATTATCGCACTACGGTTTTTTCTCCTATGCTTTCAACCCTAATTTTTGTAAGTAGTGTATA
>BMAV01009006.1:12406-36848 GCA_019973955.1 Trichonephila inaurata madagascariensis
GACATTAGTTAACAATAAATAAATAAATCACACGAATTAAAGTAACTTCCTTAGCCTAATATTTCATACAGAATCAACTTGTGTATGATTCTTCAAATTATGAAATAAACAAATGAGATTTATTAAGATAGCGGAAATTAAATTGCATATTTTAAGGAAACCTATAAAAGATCATTTAATGATTTCGAGTGATTAGGTATACAACAACTAAATACGTGCAATTCTAAGCCTGAAACCGATAAAGGTTTAAGAAAAATAATTGGCAACCTCATTTTTATGAATCTTTATCTTAAACCGCCCACTAATAATATAAGGATATTTTTAGAGTTAATTTATCGAATATTTGTGTAAAAATGGCAAAATATTGTATGAAACGTTGAGTGTATGAGAATTAAGCTTTAGAAGATTATTGAAATGCTATAAAAAACTAACCTAAAAATATAGGACAAAATCACATACTTTATACAAAAGTGAAAAGAATATACTGAGAAATAAAGAGTAGTACTTCTTGTAAGGATTAATTTTATATTTATCGTTTATCAGTTGTCAGAATTCCATTTTGTAATTTTGCAAAACTCTATAGCCGTTCATGGATAAGATTTGAAGATTTCAATTACACTATATTCAAATAAACTATTCGAAAATCCATCTAAGCTTTGTTTAATTTAATTCATATTTACTCTGACGAATCTACATGAGATTCCACTTTTCCAATTCCACAGCGGTCAACAACTATACAAACTATACTCCCTCGGACAGTTTAAAGGTATTGAAATGAAATCAATTTTGAATATCAAGTAGGATTTATAACTCGGTCAACAGTAAAGACGAAATGACAGTCACCAATTTTCAATTCACACATTTAGTTAACGACTTTATGCATATATTAGGAGTGTTTGATTTTAGAGAGCATTCAATAAATATTCTGATTCGCATGGATTACGAAACTTTAACTCATATCCAAACTTTTCACGTTTGTTGATCTGTAAATTGATAATAGATTCAGAGGATAGTATTAGATTAGGTATATAAATACTAAACTATATAAAATATTCCAACTTATGGAATAATAGAAAGTGTTATTAAATTACCGTAAATAACATTTAAGTGTTTGTAACTCAGTTAAAAAATCAAAGAATAACAAAAAGAATAATATCCAATAAATATGAAAGTCTTGAGTTTATGCAAGGTAAATCACACAGGGTAAAAAATATTTGAAAGGCAATGAAAAGTTTGAGTTTTGAAGAATGAAGTATGAGTAATAAAATTATTGTGGGAACTTTTAATATAAAACTTCAGTTTTACAATCAATATTCAGATTTATATCTATCAAAAATTTATGGTAATTTTCGTAAAAACAGATTAAAAAAAATTAATTATATGTAATTCATTTTCCCTTGTAAGTACACATACATTGTACATAAAATTTAAAAACATAAACAGCTTTAAGCCTAGGTTTCATAGTAATGCATATGTTGCTTCAACTACCTGAACATCCAATACATGCATCAATCGTTCGATCTATGTTTTTATTGCATACCCTTTCATGTATTTTTCTGTTTATTCTGCCTTTCACCCGGGAGAGTTCATGCAGGATACAGAGTGACCAAGGCTCTTAAATTCTGGGAAACCTATTTGCTAGCAATGACCTTGTCAGTATCCTCCTATATATGACAGTCTTCATGGGAACTAAAATGTGTTTGTTAAATAACTCCCTCTTTTTTGGAAGTGACAATCGTTTTTTATAATCTTAAGGTACTTCGGGTGACTGAGTTCCCCGTACGCGTGTGATCACTTGTAAGGCATTCGCCCATGGGTGATGTTCTACTCATAAGTTTTCCTCGTGAGCTAGAGGTGTGGGAGTGAATGAAGAACCAGAGGTGTTGCCATAATCTTAATATCTCTTTATTAAGATCTTAACTTAAACAATATACAGTAAGGATATATTAATATTCTAACTTAGCGGATCTGAGGTGAAGAAACACACAATACGTACTACCGAATAAGCGCGACCCTGAACACTATATTTAACTTTAACGCATCCAAATCTCAGTATATACACATTTTCTAGTATTTAATAAAACGGTCCTACGTGTCTATATCCTAGGTAGCAGCAACACACTCGAATCATAAATGACTTTTCTTTATCTCGCGCAGAATAGTATCCACCTTGACTTGAACACACTGGAACGAATAGCTGAACTCATAAATGTCGGATATAACTTCTCACTTTTAACTTTAACACTCCTAAACACAGACTAGCATAAACACTTCCCAAAGGTCACCCTGTATAAGCTAAACTTCTATTTAAAAGGTTCTTAATTTGCATAATCACGCTTCGCTTTTTTAGCAAGCACTATTTTGCTTAGAGATCTACTACGGGATTATGTAGAAATCAACTCCCACGAAGATTGCTGGGCTTCTATAGAACCAAATGGTCACTTTAAAAACTTTTATAATCGAAGACTTAAAATCTAGCATGAATTTTTATTTTGTTGAGCAGAAATTCGCTAACAATTAAATTTGGGGAATTAGACTCCCAAGGGGATGTAAGGGAAAAAAAATCTTTTTTTTCTTCTTTTTTGTAGAAATTTCAAGTACTGTTCTATTTAAACCAAGAAAGGAGGCTATAATTTTTTTTTTTACTTTTAATTCAATCAAAAGCATGATTCTAGGCCTTAGATTACAATAATTATAATAAAATACTAAGTGAATTGAGTGGGTAATGGCTAGTAACATATAAAAACACGTGGTTCTCTGATTTTTCATAACTTTTCCCTTCATCCTCTCAAATTTCTAGAATTTTGACATTCAGTTCCTAATGAGCTTCAATGGTTAATATTTTAAGGTAAAAGTGCAAAATAAATTGTGATCTTTATAATACGGTTTTTACCTTATAATATATCAAACTAGTAAAAAAATGCATTTAAATGATTTGATTACGTACTTATAAATATCTGGTTTTATTTCAAATAAATTCAGTTACATAAATTTGTGCTTTTAGGCTACGTTATTTGAAGTTTCTGATTTCATTAAAATCTGATTAATTGTGAATTCACGAGATACACATATGAGAATTCTAGACCTAAATATGTAAATAGTTAATTCAAAATACAGAGGATGACACTATTTTACACAAAGCTTGGTAATAAATTGCTGTAAAGGAAACACTCATTTAACATAAATCAACAGCAGGATGATTATTCAAACTGAAATTTTAGATGAAAAGAGAAGCCTTTCCTCAACTAGTTAAGTCTGTAAACATACATACAACATGTTAATGCGTGTGGAAAGATACTTCATGTGTTTACTTGACTGCGCGAACGTATTAAAATTCCGAACGTTCATCACATTGTCGGAATAGCGGGACTTTTTATTCCTCTATAAATTTATTTCGGAAATGTCATGAAAATAATTTCTTTAAATGCATAAATAAAATAAGAACGTTTATTACACTTTTAAAATTTAGGATTCAAAATGACTTAATAGATTGTGTATATGGCCATTACATTTCCTTCTCATTTTATATAAACTCACTACCACAAGTTAAACACGAAGAGATGTAAAATGCAAAAAAATCAACAAATACTTCTTTGATTGACACAAAATTTGGCAATAAAGTAGCATATATATTTATACATAAAACAAAATCAATAATTATATACAGAAATGAAAACAATATTAAATTTTTGTAAGTTATCAGATAATGTCGCACTGGAAACTTAAACAGAATTATGTATAAAGTGAAAATAAACAGCATAAAATGAAAAAAAAGGACATTAATAGGGTATGTGATCCCTCCTCATCTGTATGCAAAATTTACACCTTCTGACCATGCTTTCCATTAGGTGGCCAACCACCGCTAAATTAAGCAATCGCCATTCTTCTAGAGCAGTTACCAGCTCAATAAGAGTGGCTGGAGGTGGGAAACGTGAATATACAGCACAGTCGAGATAATTCCAAAGATTTTCAATGGGATTAAGGTCGGGCGAATATGCTGGCCACGCCATACGCGCAATCCCTTCACTCTCCAGGTAGTCATCGATGATGTCAGCTCTATGGGGTCGTGCGTTATCGTCAATTAAAACAAAAGTACGGCCAACTGCTGCAGCGTACAATCTCACAATGGGTTCTAGGGCTTCATCTCGATACCGGACAGCCGTCACAGAACCCAGTTTAAAGATGTTCAGGTCGGTGCGGTATCCTAATGAAATCCCTGCTCACACCATAATGATTATGTCTCGGAATGCGTGATGTTTGGTGATGTTTTGGGGCTGATTGCGTGTTCCTTGTTTGCGCCACATCCTTATACACTTGTCATCTGGCTCCAGAGCAAATCTTGACTCATCAGTAAACCTGACATTGCGCCTATTAGACACAGTCCAATTGCCATGTTCCCGGCACCACTTTAATCGTGCCCCCTTGACTGGACGGATAGAGGAACGCAAACTCGAGGTACCCGGGCATACAGTCCATTCTTATGTAATCTTCGGCGTACAGTAACTGCAGATATAGCCTTACCAATGGACGCTGTAACTATAGTTGTCACACGTGTGGACGTTGCTATGGGATTCCCCTTGGTTACAATAGCAATATATCGATGTTCCGCGGGGGTTTTAACGCTTGGACCACCACCTGCGGGCCTTCGGACAACTCACTGTGTGGTTTAGAATTGTTCCCATAAACGTGAAATTACATAATGATGAATGCCGAAGAAAAGAGCAACATCTGTGATCGACTGTCCTGCTTCAATGCGCCCCACAGCATGCCAGCGCTCAGAATTTTCCATTCGTTTTCTGGAAGTCATAGAAACACGTATGTCTTAAAAACAAATTGTACGAAAGTTTTAAACACCTATCAGCACTTACAATCAACTTCTGTAACCCTTCATAAAGCTGGCTTCTTATAAGCCTGCCATTTTTGCATATTTCTTGACATGAAAGCACGATTGGCTTGTTACCTAACATATTTCCATACTTCCATCTACCTCTGAAGCGAATTGCATCCTCTTCAATTCTGATTGGCTTCCAGAAATTAGCATTTTCCTCCCCGTGCTTAACTTTTGGAAGTGAGTGTATAACAGCAAATGTTATTTAATGAACATATGAAGTCAACACAACACATAAGAATATATACGTATGAATATTTTATATATTGCACTTACATTTATATCTAAGTAAAAGTTTTGTCTAATATAACTTCTGCGAATTGAGAATGAAACAAATGTAATTTAGAATACGTTAAGGTTTATAAAGTCTTAAAAAGGAGATTTAATTTATTTTTACAGAAAAGCGAAGCAATTGTATGAAATTTAATATTTCTACCAATACTTGTAGAATGTTAATTATGATATAAGTTTTGCTTCAAATATCCAAATGCATAGTTTTTTAATAAATTCTGTATTATAATTTGATTTATTAGACGTTATATACAGTTTTGTAATAAAAAAAAGGAAAGATTTATGTGTTATTTTTAAACAAATTTAATTGTTTAATTAAAAAATTCTCGTATTTATCTTTTATTTGTATTTAAATGAATATATTATACTAATTTGCTCTGGCCGTTAACTCATTCTGCTTTTCATTTTGAGAATAATTTTTAACATACTCAGTTTATGTATATACCTTATTAATTTTAGAATCTGAAACAAGAATACTATAGTATGGTATTTAATACAAAATTCTTATTGTCTTATTTAGAATCCTGTGATCTGCATGGCTAACTAATTCGTTTTAGAACTTCTCAGAGATATTATATATTACTTTAGTATTTAATGTGTTCTGTACTATTCGTTCAAATTATGTGGATTTAAAAACATCAAATATTAATTCTACTTTCCATGAACACTTTGGCAAATTTATCAGAAATACGTTTATTTTAATGGTTTTCTTCTCAATGATTTTTGAACCTTTTATTTTTATTTTATAATCCCTGCACTAGATTGCGTTTTTTTTTCTCTTAATGTGTTAGCTCCAGCTATTTTACTCAATAAATAATTAAATGGTTTCTGTAATTCAAGCAGTTAAAGTCTTCTGTAAAAGTCATTTGATATGAAAACAGAAGTTTTGAAGTAACAATTTCGCTAAAATGTTGTCATTCATAAGATTCCCTTCCTTTGAAGATTATGATAGCCTCCGAAGCCATGTAAAAGAACAATTACTCCTGTGATTAATAAACCATTAAATCTAAGTTTACAGTTAATAAATAGTTAAAGCACATACACTGAGTGACCAAACTAATATGACTACTTGACATTAGCATTGATATCGATCATAACTTCAAGTTGTTGCCGGTAGAGTGCGAAGTAGCTTTTAATAGAGCAGTGCTTCTCAAACTTTCAATGTTCGCGACCCACTATTCAATCATCATTTTCATTGCACCCACCTCCATATAATAACAATGTACTGAATTCAATAATACTATACTTGGACACTAAAGCTACAATACGACTTCAACCTCATATGTGCCACCGACGTATATAAACGTCTCACTCAGCCAAAGCATTAATTTTCTGGACGTATATATACGTCTTTCTGAAGTACGATCTTTTCTGTGCAGTGCTATCCATAAGATTATTCTGAAAATCTTAGAATGCAATGAAAGGAACTTTACAGTGTTTGCGAAGGGTTTACTTCAGAGGATTTGCTTATTTATTTCTTTTCTCCTCTCCCTCCCCCTCAAAAAAACATCAAAATACACTCGTCTACACGGTAAATGGTGGCTTTCGGGAGCGAATCGCGTAACTTTTAATCAGCAGCTAAGGAATTAATTATAAACCGTATAAATTATCAAGATAAGTGTTATACACATGCCCATGGGTTCACTCATAATTATCAAACTTGTTCTTAACTTAGCATTGTTAATTTAATAATAAAATATACCTATAGTATAGTACTGATACATTTATAAGTGTATTATATCAGTGTAAATGTGTATTTTATATTTTAATATATCAGAAAGTATTTTGTTTTTTAATTTTCAGTAAATTAATAACTTTTTAAATAACATTTAAATTTCTACTTTTCACTATGCTCGCACCCTCCTCGTAAAGTTATCAAGCCCCCCCCCCAAGGGGGCGCGCCCCACAGATTGAGAAACACTGTAACAGAGAATGATGGAATAGTGAAGCTTCATTTACTCTGCAATGCTTGTGAAAACATTGAGAAAAGATGTAATTTTGCTTAATTGGATTGCGGAATGATTGTAGGCGCTCGAAGCAACGGAATCAGTTAAATATCAAAACTTGGAAGTGTTTAGGAGCAGTATATATATATTTATCAATGTTCACAGAGCCAAGCTGAAAACCGGTTCTCTGATTCAAGCTTGTGGTCGTCGCAGGCTACCGAATTCTTACTGGGAAAGGGGAAGTACGAAGTTTGCACAGTCCAACAAAAGAGCAGCCGCTTGTCAAATTAAGGGTAATCTTAATCAAGGAGCAACTGCGAATTGTCTGAATTAGTTGTTTACTGCACACTACGCCGTATAGGCTATGACAGCTGACAACCATTTCTAAAGCATCTACTTATCTGGACTTGAAAGCTTTGGACAAGAGCAAACGTCTCCAGTTCACAAAGGAACACAAGGCTCTTCTTTTATTAATATTTTATGAGATTTTTATTTATTTTAACCCGCGATCGCTCGCGTGGGGTGTTCTGTACACCCCAGCAACAAGAAAATCCTCCCAGTATTCTAAAAAGATTTTGCAGAACCACGATTTTTTCTGTAGCTGCACATTTTAGGTCATTGAACCTTCAGGCCTGATGCAATCCCTCTTTCTCGAAAGATTGGAATGTAATGACCTTCAAAAATTTATCTGGGGGGCTGAGAACTCCAGCGAGAAGTTAACCATTTGTATACAGTCTGCTCTAAATGTTTGGAAAATTATTAAAATATTATTTTTCTACTTTCTACTATCATTATTTCATTAATTATAAAGTAAATTTATTTCTGGTATATACGCTTTATATATATATATATATATACTGGTTTATGAAAAAATTTAAAATGTGTTTTAAAATGAAAATTTTGTATATTTAGTTTAAATTAATGGTAGTCTCATTTGTATGCAATAAATCTAATAATTTTATTTGTATAGTACAAACAACATCTTGTACTTTATAAATATGTAACACAATGACTTAATTTTATTTTCATAATTAAATACACGTGTCAAAAGTTTGGGGTGTTCTCTACACCCCGCGATTAACGACGGTAGCAAAAACAGGCACGAGTGACCACGGGTTAACTATTTGTATTTGAATTCTAAACGAAATTTAAATATTTTCATTGTAAAAATAAAATCATAAATTCGAAAGTCAAATAGTTTTTTTTTACAATTTTAGCTGAAAATGGATTCAAAGTTATTCTTAGTGCTTTATATCGAAAAACGTATAATTGCCATTTTTAGATTAGTTAAATAAATGAAAACGATTTTTGTGCATTTTGTATCAAGAATTTACAATGCAATATTTCAAAGTTATTCGTTATTATTTTCACTAAAGAATGTTTTTGAGTCTGTGTTTCAACTATCTTTTTTTTATTATTATTAAATCCATCATTTTATGTAAAATATTATCCTGCAATCTTCCCATCTTTATCAGTATTGTAAATTATTTAATGTAGCTATCAAATATATCGAGTTTTCTATTAAAAGTTAATGACTTATGTCTCAAAATTTAATAGGGGCAATTACTGTCATAAGTGATAAATCATGTTTATAAATTAAAAACGATTGTGTTGCATTTTAGTAACCATACTTATATATTAAACTTATAAATTATTAGAACCTGTTACGATATTATGAAAAATATGTAAAATTTTGCAATTAATTTTTGAAAGAAAAAAAAAAGATTTATCTTAAATAATTTTAAGAATTTTTTTAATTTAATTAGAATAAATGTGTTGTAAGTAATATGCAATTTGCTATGAAACAGCAAAATTCGAAATTAATATTCACTTAAGATCTATATATGGACAGACATTTTAAGTTCACGTATTTTTAGGTGTTATATTTTTATATAATTAACAATTACATTAAAATATATCTTATTTTTTAAATGGTTCTTTACATCAAAAATATATTGAGTCTGTAAGGAAATACCATTTTGTAATTTGCATAAGCAATAACGAGGTTGCTAAATAAAAATCATAGTTAATAAATAAAAATGCGTATTTAGGTACTTTTTTCTTTTCACTCTTGAAAAAAAAAGTTTTCATTTCTGCATTTAGTACCAGAAATAAAGTTCAGATAAACAATGTTAGAAAGTAATGCTTAATACATTAAGATAACTTTATCCATATTTGGCTTTATAAGCTCATTAAAATCTTCAATAAGTAATATTATTCAAAGCTCTTATTTTTAAAAATATTAAAATGGTTTACATGTGAATTTTCATTGATTAATGAAAAATAAATATTTTTACGAGAAACATCGTGATGCGTTGTATTATAGTTTAAGTACATATTATATATAAATATATATATATATATTTAATTTTTTGAATTTTATTTTTCTCAATACCATTCGGAGAAGAGTATTTTATATCTTTGGCAGTGTCTTTCTTCACGGGAATAGAAGCGATACCCTTTTTTTGCCATTAGAACGGGGTTTTTTTTATGGCAACACACGGTATCTTCAGCAAGGAGATAATCAACATAGTCGGAATTCCATAAAATTCTCCATAGCACTTTCTACGGTAGTTGGCGTTGGTTTTTATTTTAAGATTAATTTATCGATTAAAAACATTTTTAAGGTAAATATTCGAAATCCATTGGCAGATAAATCCTGCCGGCTTTAATTTTGACATGTTTCGAGTCAAAATCAGACTTAATTTTAAAAAGGAACTTTATTCAAAGAATTCTCGACATCATCTGACGCTAAGACGCAGAGGGAAAAAAGAACGCCAAAGTGAAATCTAAGTGTTTCACCACTTAAACCCAGATGTGAGAAGTACCTCAGATTTTATGAATGTACTTGAAAGTTAATGCTGACATATAGGGCTATTAAATATATTGATCTGGGATCATAAATGTTTAGTAGTTAAGCTATATGTTTCGGAGAAATAATTGGGTGATTAATTTAATACTTGAAGATATAATGAAAAATAAAAGTTAAGTGCTATATAGAGAATTTAATTTTGAATCTAATTTAATTATATATATTTATATATCATAACTTAAAAATTCCTTACATTTTAATTTGAATTTCGTTTTCTTATTTTTACAATTAATTGGGATTATAGAGACTGATTTTTATTCGTGACTATTAGATCAGGTTATTAGTTGATCCTAACGTTTTAACTAAGTTTAACTGTGATAAAATCTTAGGAACATCCTGTTATATTTTCTAAGGTATTCAGTAAAATATTTATGACCTTTTTCTGTTTCCCCGCTATGTTGTATAATCAGTTCAAGTTAAATAGCATAAATTGAGAATTATTAACATCATTTTTTATATACTTCAGCTGGGTCTCTATTAACTTTGCAAATGAAAATATAATTATTCCAGTACCTTTATTTTCTCAGGAATATAGTCCGAAAAAATTAATATTTCAGTTAGAATTAGTTTTTGCGTAAATTAACTAAACTAATCAGATAAAAACAATAAAAGTTATTTCTTAAGTACATCCATTAAGCGAGTTCCCAAATAATAAATATTAAATGCACAACTAACATCTCATTATCTTCTGCCCAATTAGCTTCTGTCATTGAAATATGTCTCTCCTAACATCTTTATTCTCCTTATGATATCTAACGCAATAAATAGACCTCAGAGAGTAAACATCGCATATAGTCATTATGCGATAAATATCTTTAAATATAATCACCGTGAACAAACTATAATTTAATATATTCATTTTACATTAAAAACCAGTGAATATTTTTCCTTACACAGGGTTCTTCATAATTTCTTCCATGTTTTCGGAGCGCTGTCGTAAAGTAAATGATAGTTAAATAAACTAAAAAATGCCGCTTTCATTGTATATCGTTTTGTTGTTTGTTGTATTTATATTAACCATGAGGGCTTTCGCTAAAAGGCTGTAACTTAATCCCTTAGTCGACAAATCTGGAAATGGGAAATCATTCATCTTCATGATCCTGATTAAGACAATGGAACAATGATATTAAATTATTCTAATTTCATCAGTCCTTGACAAGTGTGCAAAATTTTGAATTAATCTGATCTTTTAAAGTGGATAAAAATTGCGTTAAAAATTCTGTTACATTTAAATGAAGCTAATGAAAGCGTGTTACTTAGACGAGAAAGACACTTATGAAGGAATGCAGAAAATAATTCGTTTTATTTATATACTTTACCGATGATGTTCTATGCGTGAAACCTTGGAAACTCGTCCAACATCAATGCAATAGACCAGTTTCTGCCACACTCTACTCAACATAGCACTGGTACTATCAACGTTACTGAAAGCAGGTGTAATCCAAAAACTTGGTCTTTTGCATAACATCAAATTTTTTTACTCACTTTGCCGCACGAAGTAGCAGAACTGCATGAAAGAGGATAACATGGGCTATCGATAACGCTGATAATACCTTGTTGAGTAGAATGTGTTAAGTACTGGTCTATCGCATTGACGTATACTGTGTAACCAAGCTTTCACTCATAGAACACCTGTAAAATATGTAAGCCAGTATTTCCCAAACTTCTAATATTTGCGACCCAATATTGAATCATTATTTTCTTTACGCTCTCCACCTTCTATACAATAACAATGTATTGATTTCAATAATGACATACTTTGATGCTAAAGTTACAATACGACTTTAAAATTTAAGTATCTTTGGTATATATATAAACGTCCTACTCACCCAAAGCGTTAAGTGTCCCGGACGTATATACACGTTGTTCCGAAATAGGATATTTTATGCGCATTACTATCTATAAAATTATTCCGAAGGCTTAGGAATGCAACAAAAGGACATTGATATAGTTTGCGAAGGATTTACTTATTTCAGATTTTTTGCTTCTATATTCGTTTGCCGGGGCCCCCCCCCAATACATCACATACTATCACCTACATGAAAACCGGTGACATTCGGAAGTGAATCACGTAACTTTTAATTAGTAGTTCATTAATTATTAACCGTACGAATTATGAAAATAAGTGCTTATTTTTGTACATAATTTTATATACGACAATTCCATGGGGGCACTGGAAATTATTAAAATGTTTCTTAACTTAGTATCGTTACATTAATTATTAAATACATTGTATAGTGCAGATATATTTATAAGTGTATTAAACCAGTGTAGGTGTGTAATTTATATTTTATTATGTTAGAATGTATTTTATTTGTTTACTTTCAGTAAATTAATAATTTTTTAAAATAACCTTTTAATTTCGACTTCTCAATATACTTTCGCCCCCTTCGTAGCGTTATCTTGCCCCCTGGGGGATGCCCCACAACTTGAGAAACGCTGATGTAAGCAAAACTTAAATCATGTCTGTGTTATTCTAAATGATTTTTTTTTCGTGAAATCCCCTTAGTTTCTTTACTATAGCGCTCCGAAACCTTGGAGGTAATTATGAATAACTTTGCATTACTATAGTTGCCTTAATGCTCTATTTTCATCGTATTGCATATTGTTTCCATTTAAAACACTATTATTTTAAATACAGGAATGCTATACAATTAATTTTAAAATTGCTATTAAAGATGTAACTAAGAAAACATCTTCAAGTAGAAAGTTACATCACACTGAATAATGTCATTCTAAATTAAATAACTATCAATTAGATAGCTAACTATATGAATCAATAAGACGGAAATCGAAATATTATTTTATCTTGCATGTAAAAGGATAAATTTGCAATTTTCCTTTTAAAGATTCCTTAAAAAAGACAAAATTAATTTTAGTAAAGAGTAACACAATAAAATGTACAAAAAAGGAAATAAATAGTTATCGGATAATTATTAAAAACCATCGTGAAAAATTTTGATAAGTGGGTTTGTTTAGTTTCGTGTATTATGAAAACATTATTTAAACATTTTATCGTACTTTATCTATAAAATTATCTTACGAAATATTTTATGAAATTCACTTACCAAACTCCTTTTACAAGTATTTCAAATGCCTTCAATTATTTTTTACAATTACTTTTGAACTCTCGAAGTAGACAATGTAGCAGGACGACTATGGTCGTGAACTCGTAAGTCAAGAGTTGGAGTCCTGATGCCACAGAATGCTCTCTACGTTAAGGGGCTGATATACGTATTCAATTTATCAAGGCTCCAAATCCTCACATTGATTTGGGGTAGAAGTTTAGAGAGTGAGTTCTAATTCTCAGATGTCGCCTCCATTTTGTGATTACGGCTGAAAATTTCCAGATGAGCCACCAATAGCCATAGTGTAACTTCAAAGTACAATGTTAATAAAAATTTTTACTCAATTGAAATCTCAAAAATGACTTAAGTAATAGCTAACTCTACTAATATCTTAATATATAACTTTAACTATATACCAATATCTTATAAACCGGTCCTTCACACGCGAAAAAAAAACCTTAACTTCACGAGCAGGGTATCTCATACGAAAGGGTGTTTACATTCTTTTTTTAACGTAAAATTTGCATACAATGGTGAAAAAAGAAGAAAAGAAGGAAATACAATATATTTATTGATTGTAAGAATCTGCTGTAGAATCTGTCTGAGTACTCTAAGCAAATCGTCTTGCAGTGGATCCCTGGACACTGCCGTGTAACTGGTAATGAGTTTGCGAACCACCTAGCAAAGAAGGGAGCTTCCATTCAGCAGACAACAAGGAAAGCTGTCCATTTTACCAATACCAAACATATCTTTAAGAAAAAAGTTGAATGATCTCTCTCTGTTCAAGTCATTACGCTGAGAGAAATTCCAATAAGATCTGGCGGAATAATCTTAAAGATCTTCCCATATGACTAGACGTGCAGAGTTTGTCTGACCACTGGACACGACTGTCTCCTGAAATATCTACATCGAATTCATGTTGCTCAGGCTTTTTTCTGCACACTCTGTGATTCTTGAGAGGACATGGATGCTGACCACATTTGCCACTGCCCAGCCCTAAACGGCTTCTCTTTGTGGAAACTTTATTGGCAAGCTAGGGACTTATTTGGTTCATAGACTTTTCTGGCCATTTTTTTCTTCTTACTTTGTTTATTCTGTCTGCTTTTGTTTTTGTACGTACTCCTTTGTGGTGTAGTGGTCTCTTGTAACCCTGGCCGTTGGAAATAAAAAAAAAATATGTTTATGACACTTTCTCACATGTAAATTTAGTTTTTATGTTATTTTTATTAAGGCTTTCACAGTACATTGTTTATACACTCTTTTATTCTTCGCGTGTGAGTGCAATGCTTTCACTGAATCTTGATTTTTTAAAAAAAAATATTTCGTAGATGCATTCTTACTGTTTTCTACATTGTTTACATTCTTCTGCAACTCAAAATCCAAAAAATGCAGAAATCAGCGTCTGGCTCTATGTTTAGTAGGTAGTTTCTGACTACTTAAAAATATAATTTGAGCAATTATTATCGCAGCATTCAATAACCTAAGATATATTGTCATAGGCTAACAATTAGATTTTCTAGCTATTGAATATGATGTGGTGTATTTAGCAAGACGATAACTGCTCCATCAGTTAAATTACCTGGTTAGATTTCAATAGAGGAATCATACTTGTTATTATACACTCGATTTTTTTTCTTTTCATCCCACAAAGAGTCTTTCTTCATCTGAAAATACTGGTGCACTATATCTATATTAAATACTGTATCTGTTAAATTACTAAAATATCACATTTCTAAATTATAACTACAATAATATGTCATTGCATAAGAAAGATTTTAAAGCCTGCTCATGCATTTAGAGCTGTAACTGCGATTAACACGCATGATATAACATACCCGAAATGGATGTATCGAAAAATATACAATTAGAAATTGCCTGCAAGCTAATATGAAGAAAGAAATATGACCTTCAGCCGAGAAACTATTTATTTTCCGAAAAAGGTTTACATGGAGTCTTCAGAAAAGTTAGGTGGTGGGTATTACATACCTTGCGTGTGAAATGCCGGATTAACTTACCAACTTAAAATTAAGAAAAGGTAAGAATGAATGACTAAGTTTTCGGATAGGAAAGACTTTCAACTACTTTTTATTTCTTATGCTGTATGTCAGTCAATAGTATACTTTTTCATTTGGTGCAACCATTTATTATTTAGCAGCAAATTTTTCTTATTTCAATTACTAAAAAATCAAATACGACAGTTTTTGTATTTTAATTTCATTTAATTATTCAAGACTCTCATTTTTGTAAACGAAAAATATTTTTGAGTTTGAAAAATTCTTATTTAGCAGCTTCTACGTTTCTTTTGATATGAACACAAGCAACAAAAGCAAAAAAAAAAGTTTAACGAAAACACTTCTGCAAAAAAAAGGTGACTTCCATTCAATGAAATTCATAATTTAATAAATCAGCATCAAAAAATATTTCATGATTTTATTTTCAAATGAATGTAAATACATTCAGAGAATTATAATAAATGATTCATAGAATAAAGGTTTCGAATAAGTTAAAGCGTGGAGGAATTATACATTGCCCATGAATTCTCTGATTCAATTTGTGGCTGGTTAATTTAAAATGACAGAAGGACGACACCATTTTATGCACCGCTTGGAAATAATTTGTTATAAAGGAACACACTCATTTAACTTCCATCAACATCAGTGATAATTATTCAAACTGAAATGTTAGCTCTGGAGATGAATGCTACCTGGACATATTTAAATATATAAACGTACATATTGTATGGAAATGAGCGTGGAAAGAGTCTCCAGGTACTTCTTGACAAAACGAATGTATTAAAATGCCGAATATTTATCACAGGCTATATATAGGAATAGTATGTTTTTGAATTTGTGTTACAGAGTTATTTCAGAAATGTCGTAATTACATTTTTTTTGTATCTAACATATTTTTCTTTTTGAATTTCCTATATTTGTAGTAAATTGACATTCAAAGTACTTTTATTTGTGTATGTATATGTGTAATAATTCCCAATAATTTAATCTTTAACGTGTTTTGAATTTTAATGATCCTGGCTTTTAGGACTCGTTCGTAAATAATAACTAGTTACCTGCCTAAAGGATTCTTTTGAACTATATCTATCCACCAATAAACAAGCTCCATTCACGCAGTTCTCATGTCAGTTGTACTTTGTCATTTGACGCTTTGTATATATACCGAGATTTCTGGACCCCCACTCTTTCTTTTCGTATTGGTCTTTAATGCGTGTAACCGGCTCTTTGTGTTTTTGTCGTGCCATCCATTCCCTGTTTTGTGAATAAATGTGAAATAAAGTGAATGACCTACTACGATATAATGCCTCATCAATCCAACACATCCTCGACATGCACACCTACTCTCGTGCTAATGATCTTATTAAGAAAACCTTACCACTTGCCACGTCCTTTTTGTTAATCATGACCAATGGCGACGTTTATTATATATATGTATACATGCCAATTATTTAATTTTTGTAAACTTATTTAATTTTGAAATACAGTCGAATCTCTCTTTGATGAACCTCTGTTTTACGAATTTCTTTATTTTGAGAACTTCCTGGAACTGTTAGCATTTTACGAATTTCTTCACACAAATAACCTCTAAATAGCGAAGTGTATCCTATATTTCACAAACAGTATCTTATATTTGTTGCGATTCAATTTTTTTCTCCCTATTTTGAAAATGTATCTGGACCTTCCTTAATATGATGAAATGATAAAAGCCTTTGAAACAATTCGATGCAGATTACAGAGCAGATAAAATACGCTTGAAAGGATTTTGGGTGCATTACAAAGACGCTGGGAGAATTATAAGAGAATGCTTTTTTTCAAACAAAAATAATAAAAAAAAATTTTTTTATTAAGTCAATTCCTACTTAGATCGACAAAGAAAATTTTTATTTAAGCTACTTTTTATTAAATAGTTACAATTAATATAAATATGCATACACATAGGACAGAATCATAACATTAAGTGGTCATTAATTTTTATTAATTATCATTAAAGTATCGTATTGTCATCCAAAACAATCGTGTATATTAATTTCAGTTCAACTGAATACTTTAACACGTGAGAAAAAAACCTTTTCAAGTTTTGACACAGGTAGCCAAAAATGATGCCAACGTGGTTGTATTTGTAGTTCTTTAAATTATTAGTTTAATCAATTAAAATTTATTAATTATTATTATATTATTGTGTTGTCATCCAAAATAATCCTTATATAAAATTTCATCTCAATTGAGCGCTTTAAAATGTCTTTTATTAACGATTGAAAATTCCACTAAGATAAATAAATAAATATATAAATAAATATATAGAGATTGTGAGCTAATAATATGAATTGAATACATTTAAAGATACTTTGCCATAACTCAAGTTCTGTACTTAAACATACCTATTATACTATTGAAAAATTCTGCGTTACTAACAAAAATGAAGAATTTTCTTTGTTTTTCTTACCTTTTTTCAAGTAATAATTAAATAAAGCAAATGTTTTTTGTATCATTTTGTTCGCAATTTTATGTAGATTTTAGATCAGCTTACGAATATTAAATATGCTTACAAATTAGGAAGTTATTCATCAAAAACCGTGACTAAAGAAACACAAGTAGTTTGCGAGATGAATTACAATTAACCAATATTAAATAAAATCTTGTGTTGGCGAATCAACTTTCCTGGATTTTTCACGGAAATTTAATGCAATGTTTTGTTTCTCGGTAAATCGTTTGGGTCATTAGCTCCAAATACAGTTTAAATTCTAAAAAATAAAAATAAAAAAATAAAGTCAATTCCTACTTAGATTAAAACAGAAAATTTTTATTTTAGCTACTTTTTATTTAATAGTTACAATTAATATAAATATGTATATACATATGACAGAATCATAACATTAAGTGTTAATTATTTTTTTTAATTATCATTAAAGTATCGTATTGTCCTTTTAATTTTTGACACAAGTCGCCAAAATGGTTGCTAAGTCGCCAATGTAGCTGTATTTGTAATTCTTTAAATAGTTTTAATCAATTAATTTTTATTAATTATAATTAAATTATTGTATTTACATCCAAAATGAACCTGTATATAAAATTTCAGCTCAATTCAGAGCTTTAAAATGTATTTTATTAAAAATTGAAAATTCCACCAAGATAAATAAATAAATATACAGATATATAAATAAATAAATATATAGAGACAGTGCGAGCTAATACTAGGAATTGAAAAAAAAAAAAAGAAAGAAAAACCCAAACAAAATTAACAGACTTTATGATTAACTAAATTTAAGGGAGCATGTGGTATTATATAGGTTTTAAATTACTGATTATGAAAAAAAAAAATAAAGTTACTTGTAGGCTTAAAATCATTAAAAGTCTTTAATTTGAATTTTTTTTAAGTTGAGAAGTGTATTTCTGGACTTTTTTTTCCTTGCAGATTTTTTTATGGATAGGATACATAAAATAGATATTAATTTACAAAGAAAAAAAAAAGAAAAGAAATGTGTCGATAATTACAATTTTAATAATAAGTTGTGTTTATTTATGTAGGATATCCCATTTGTAAATTGTTAGATCGTATCCTTTACCAAGGTCGGCAATTCTAATCAAAACAGTATTCCACATCAACGCCATCTAGCGTCCCTTTTTAAACGCCGACATCAACCTTTTTCGGCAGAGGCCCACTAACACTCGTCAGAGAAACGTCGTATTTCGCGCGTCAGCACCGTTCGTCCGCGCCAGGCGGTAAGTCTTAATAGTACCATAATGAATTCTATTTAATCTCAATTGCCTCCCTTAAAGTAATGTGATCTAACTCTCCTGTTCTTCTGAAATATGCTTATCTAACTTTCCTGTTTTGAAATATTCCCCATGTAAATACTCCCCTATAATTCATAATAAATTATTTAGATTTCAACCAGTTTCTTTCTTTAACTATGTTTTCTATTTTATTTCAAAATTAACTAATACACCCTAAAAACCCCTAGACACCACGCCATAAAAACCCCGCCATCTGAAGAATCTGACCTTTGGAAGATTTCGGTTGGATTCCCACATTTATTTAAAATTTGTTTACGTGTTATTAATAGAGTATATTGAAATGAGTCTCTATTGAACGAAGTTTGCACATAACGAACTGTTTTTCGGAAATACGGAACTTCGTTAAATATAGTTCCGACTGTAACTCCATGTGTAGTTGTCTGGATATTCGTTGAACTGCATCCAACTTACTTATTAAGACATGTTTTCCCTCTTACCGTTGTATGAAATATCTGTTCTGCACATGGGAGAAAAATTATTAAATATTAAAATAATCAGAAACCTAAGTATTGCATGACATAAAGGGGTTTAATTCTTATATTAATTGTATAATTTTAAACAAAAAAAAAATCATCAGTCATATTACTAGTAATATAAACATTAATATCTGTTGGGAAATTCGTTTTTACTAATTTTTGTCATTCGGATATAATTGATATTTTCTGAAATTTAAATTTGTCTGGAAATGTTTTCAAATCATGTATGTATAAGAATTAACTATGCAGAGAGAATTAATTTATGATTTTTTTGTTCAATCTTTTACAATTTGTTAATAGAATCATAAATGTTTATTTTTATAGCACAATTTTTTAAAGTTTATTCCTCATTTAATACTTTTTGAAATTAAAGCATTGCAGAAAATTAATCACTTTTTGAAGTATGTAAACATGCAGTTTTTTAACGTATGCCTGAGAATTCCAATACATTTCATTTATTGCTTTTTAAATATCTCGTATGTTATTCAATTCAAAATATTAAGCATATTAAATGGTTTAAATCAGCTATTTAGTTTTAAAAGTATTTAGCCCTGATCCAATAACTATAATATTGTGTTTCTCCAATTTTCTCTTCAAAACTATTGATTTAGCGAAAAAATATAGATATTTTGTGTATGAAGTACATGTATTTTTAAGTATTTATGTGAAATGGAGAAAAACTCATTTGTTTAAAATCATTAATGTGTTGAAACACCTAACAATTAATAAGAGAAATATATTTTAATAAAGTTTATGATTCATGTATAGATATTGACGTTCAATCAAAATAGTGACATAGATCAGAGTACAAAGCAAAAGAAAAGCAATATAAAAATCTTTTAAAAAAAAAAAAAAAAAACTTGAATAAAGAACACGCCATGTTTCAGCAGTTTTGTACTCGATTTCTTTAAGTCTCCTAAATGATTGATTATCTAGTATCTTATTGGATATTCTCATCTGTATAAAACATATCAACAATCTTTGTCTTGATGTTATGAACACCATTTTAAAACAATTTTAAAAAAACATTCTAAAGACATATCATATATTTTCCTTTGAATAGCAGTGAAATGTAAGAGTTCATGTATATAGAATGAAAAACAGGATGGACTACATTTGACATTATCGATTTATAATATATACAGATAAGGGGTCAGTTTTTCTAAAATAATCTCTCTTCTGTTTCTTTTTCTTAATCTAGCTCAAGACCTAAATTACTAATATTATCATAAAATAAAATATGATGCATTCTGCCTTTTTTTTAAACGGTATAGCGTGAAATGAACATCGACGATTATACTAGAGAGTTTACACACACACAAACACACACATATATTAAATATATCGTCATGTTTTCTTTGATATTTTTATTACATTATTTCTTGTTATGTTCATTATTTACTCTTTCTTGTTTTTGATATATTATGTAAATTTTTTTATATATACGAGGGTTGGGGCAAAAGTCATGGCAACTATTTTTTTTCTTGAAAATACCAGTCTGGTAGGAAAATGTGACATTTACAGACAAAAGGACAAGGTGTTAACAACATATGTGGACAGTGAATATCACTGAAATATCGTAACACTTATTAATTACGTTAGTATACAAGGAAACATGGCCTTCACTGGGCAAAATAATGATAACACAGTATACATAAAGTTTATATGACAAACCTGGACCTGAAGACCCTCAATGTAGTCCCCTGCTACTGTCACCACAACGATGCGAGAGGCGCTGAATACCAACAGCGTCAGCATAATCCGCACCACGTTGCTCATCACTGGTTGACACACATCATTGTTGAAACTTTCCTACGTACCGTGCTACTGTACGGTATGGCAGGACATTATTCCCAAGGGTTTCAACTAATTCACTGTGACATTCCATCGCATTTCTCCCTCGAATAACGGTTATTTTGATGTAAGCGCGCTGCTCAACACGGGTTCTTTCCATCTCACACGACACTCACCAACTGACTGATTTCACAGCCCTCGTTGCAGTACTACCAGCTATCACACAGACATCTGTTGTTCTGCATACACACTATGCCTGCAGAATTTCCACACGACACATACACGTTTGTGATCCGTTCACATATCTACAAAAAAAAAATAGTTGCCATGACTTATGCCCCAACCCTCGTATACATATACGAGGATTAATCAGGAAAAAAAGGTAACAATCCGCAGCATTTGAAAATTACATGTGGAGAAATTCTGTTTCTCCATAGAGTGGAGACAATGGCGCCACATGTAATACAGCTGGTGTTTGGATAGGTAGTGTAATTTTTCATATGGTTCAGGTCGTTTGAAATGGCAAGACGATTAGAAAATGGGTTTCATTTGGAAATGCGATCCACGATTTGATTTTTAACGGCAAAGAATGCTTCCGCATCTGACACTCACAGTCAAATCAGGGAAGTTTATGATGAAGGAGCAATGAACAGGCAGCATGAAGCGAAATGCTGTCACACTTTTCAATCAGGCAGATAGGATGTCAAAAACCGCAATATGGTGTAGAGCGGCTGACCAACTTCGTCAACGATAATCAACCCCACACAGCTCAGATTTGGCACCCAGTGACTATTTCCTGTTGCTGAGGTTGAAGGAGAACTTATCCAGAAGACAGTTCTCTTCAGACAGTGTTGTGAAATCATCCACCGAGAACTGGATCAATTGACAGTCACCTGGTTTCTACCAAGGCAGGTTAAACAAATTGGTTCTGCGTTCTGATAAAAAAAATACATAAATAGACCTGGTGATAAAGTCGAAAAGAGATAGGCATGTATGCCTCTCAATATGGACACTTTGTCGAAGATTTGTGATGTGAAATCCATGTTCATATTTGAATTTTCCTTGCGTGTCCAATGCAAAATATCTTTAACCATTATGTGATTTATATATTTCTTCCCTAACCCTGTTGGAGATGAAGGAGAGCAGGCGTGGTCAATATATGATTGCAAACAATGCAAAAATTTGATTTGGTAGTGACACGTTGCTCCTGTCTTTAACGATGCATCCCAGTGTCTGATACATTTTCATTGTAGGCAGTCACCTTAATTATTTTGTGATACATTGCATTGCTATTGAGCTGTGTCTTTTTACGATACTGTCGATTTTGTCTGAGTATAAATTATTTTTCCAATGTTCTTCACTTATTTTTTTAATTATTTTTCTTATTTCACAGTGCAATTGATGAAAGTTCTGTTATGTCAATTAATTTTCATTTGAATTAACATTATATAGTGAAATTGATCTCTTTGGAGTGATTTGTTTAAGTGGAATGTTTCCCATTGAGTCAGAATTGGGCGTTGTTGATTGATTTATGCTTGAAGTTAAACATTTTGTTAGTATTTTTATTATTTTCCCTTTTAATGTCTTGCAATTTTATGTTTTTTATTTCTTATTATTAAATCAATCAGCTTCCACTGACTCTTACATTTTGAATGTAAGCAGTCACCTCAGTTATACTGAGTCACAGCAACGCGTGGCAGGGTACAACTAGTTAATAAATATTTCTTTATTTGACTATTAACCTTCTTTTTTATTACCCCTCGTATATATATATTGTGTAGCAGACATTTCTGAGAAGGATTTTGCATCTAATTTTAAAATGTTAAAATAATAAACCCCACTTGGTAAAGATTAAGTGAAATATTAAACGATTCACACATATTTGAGTGTGTGAGAAGATATCATGTGATTTTTTGTATGTTTTTTGGTTTTAAGAGTATTGTTTGTGACTTTCTAGCTTTATTAAAATAAGAATTTTTAGTGTGAAATCTGTTTTATGTTTCACAGGGTAATTTGATGATAATTGTAGAATTACTTATTATTCGATATATTGAAAAGACATTTAATCTTCAGCTGGCAGGTACTATTAACAATAGAATCTTAAAAATTGGAATTATACTAAATATTTCCACACAAATTTGACCAGGAAGAGAGTATACATATTGTAAAGATGAGCTAAAATGTTAAGTGATGTAAAATGTTTGCTATTAAAAGGAAATTTCATTTTTGAATTTCTTCCATTCTGTAAATACTTTTTTTGTTCTTGTACAAAGATAACCGTGTCAGATTGACTGGCAAAAATTTTAAACAGTTAAGCCTTTTTCTCTTATACTTATTCCTTTAAATTATTTTTTCTCCGAAATATAAAATTAATTTATCATTTTAATAAAAAATATATTTTTGTAAAAAGAAAAAAAATCTACTTCAAATTTTCTGCATGGTTGATTGGTTATTTTTTATAAGTTTTATGCAATAGATAATTTCTTTCTCTTTATGAAATTCACCCGTTTTTAGTATCAAACATAAACTACATTCATTAAAATTTAGTTAAAATTAAATTTTAATAGCACTTTTTTAATGTGAAAACTAAGTATAGATACGCATAGTATTAAAATTGACTTAAAAACAATTTAATTGACTCCTAAATTAATGTTTAAATTTATGCAGAGTTTAATTAAAAACTAAAATTATAGGCGTTGTTATTTTAAAATATGTGAAATATATCTGAGGGTTCTAAATAGATATCTGGTGATATGTTTGAAAATAGCATTGCATCTATTAGAAAATTACAGTTGAAAAATGGTCTCTGAATTAAATTATATTGTTTTATCACTTCTATTTCTGTCAGTGAACCCGTGTTTATTTCCTGGAGATATTATTTAAGACATACAAATAATGAACACGCACTTTTTTCTGTTTTTATGTTCCTTGATATTTTTAAATAGCGTATAGAGCAGCGTTTCTCAAACGTGGGTAGCGCCACCCTAGGAAGACGTGATATCCATGTAATGGAGGCGCGAGCATATTCAGAAGTCGAAAATAAAATATTTAAAATAAGTATTAATTTACTGAAAGGAAGTAAAACAAAATTCATACTGACTCAATAAAAATTAAATACACATTTACACGGATATAATATACTTATAAATTTTTCAGTACTTCACACAATGCTTTTAATAATTAATTTATCAATATTAAATTAAAAACAAATGTGTAATAATTACTAGTGCCTCTCATGGGCTTGTCATGTACAGAGTTTAATACTTATCTTGATAGTTTGTATGGTTTATAAATAAAATC